>JBBGZY010000022.1:2090000-2275000 GCA_037952925.1 Lithobates clamitans
AAAGAATAATGGGTTCTTTGTGGTAACTTTACAAACCTAAAAAAAAAATAAAATAAGGGAAAAAGTATTATTAGTATGGAAACATTGTTTATAAAAAGCATACTATATCATTCATGAGATCAAAGAGAAAAAGAATTCAGAAATCAGTTTGGGAGAACTCTGATTATGAACAGCAAAACACCTTCGTTCTTTAGAGCATTCGTAAAGAAGAAATAAAATGCGCTGCATTCAACGATCACAGATTTTGCAGCGTGATGAATGTGCTACCTACAATACGAACACTAGTTTTACTAGACCGAGTGCTTCCGTTTAGTTTTTGCTTATGAGCATGCGTCGTTTTTTTGTCTGTAGGACTAGCATACAGACGAGCGGACTTCGGGGTCCGTCGTAGTTACGACGTAAAGATTTGAAGCATGTTTCAAATCTAAAGTACGTCGGATTTGAGGCTAAAAAAGTACGTTGAAAGTCCGAAGAAGCCCACACACGATCGGATTACCAGCCAGCTTTAGTCCGTCAGCGTCCGTTGGACTTTTGTAGACGAAAAGTCCGACCGTGTGTACGCGGCATAACTGTTTGATTTTGAGTAGTGATGTAGTCATGTGCTGATCGTGTTTGTTTTTCAGTATTATGCTGAACATAATTTTAGCTGGAGTAATGCTAAATGAAGACTATACTAATGCAATTTCCAATTAGCAAGTTCAAGTAATGAGGTCATTTGCATAATGGATCGTACAGAGGTTCAGAAAATGCATAAACTGTATTTCTGCACATATTATACACATATGCATTAGCTCAGGTCCCTGCTAAGCTTTTACAAGTAAATTTTATCAGATTAATTATGCAATACTGGTGGTAATTTTGTTTTTGATCAGATTAGTTTATGACAACAAATACTGAATCATATTATGGAGTGGTTTAGTACAATGTTTGATATGTTCAGATGTTTTGACTGAATTGGAAACTAGGCAAGGTAGATGCCTTAGAATGCATTATTTCTAAAATTTAAATCCTCCTAGCCAGTACTGTAAGGTCAGTTCACATGGAAGGCAAAGCTGGTCATTCTCTGTGCATTACTAACGCCTATACTCTAATGCCAACAGAGATATTGGCTTGAATGGCCAAGTACAAATCAATTAAAAGGGTATAGTATGTAAAGTAATCTCCTTAATGTTCAGTATTTCAATTCTGAACTCTTTTTGGTCCCATTATTCATAAAACACTATTCTTTATTAGCTATTAATCCAATTAAACTTCATGTGCATTTATTCTATGCAAATTGACCAGCTTTTGTGAAGATATAACAAATTTAAACATTTGCCGTATTCTTGAGATATTTTCTTTTCTGGTTAAATATTCTTATCTAATTAGTAGTATTCAATACACAGAAGTTAATTCCTGTCACTGAGCCACTCCAGACTCTGATAAGATCCCAAACATATGGTTGGGATCCACCCAGCAGCCTTGACTGGCACCTGTCTTAGCCTCTCAGTAATCCACTGAGAGCTTGAGCCAGCCGCTTCCACCACTCCCACCGCTCCACAGCCCAGTGCTCCAGTGAGCGCTGGAGGGGCAGAGCAGAGAGCTGGAATCTGACAGTTCCAGTTCTCTGCTCAGAGAGGAGAGGGAGAACTGAGCGACTGATCACTTAGCTCTCACTGCAAAGCCGGTGGGGAACAGATGCAGCATTGGATTGATGTTGCATCCACCTAGGTGAGCATAAATGTTTTTTTTTTGTTTTTTTTACACATACTTCTATTTTAATATTTGCATTAAGTGTGTGCTGTCCATCTAGGGTATCCAAAACATTCTCATACAAGTTATCTCATTCTCATCTCACTGTTTACCTGAGCTAGCTAAACAGATCCCTGCATTTTTAAATTCCGGTACCTGGATTGCAAAGTGTTTAAATAATAATTGTGGGGCCAGGGATACCTTAAAAGCATCACTCTAGTCATAACTTTTGCATTCTCAGCAGCTCAACATCAATCACTGGTCAGGTGAATAAACCCATCTTACATGATATCCTTGAGGTGGATGCAAAGTGACTATTGTTAACTGAACTAGAGCGATGCTTTGCAGGAAGGAAGAGAGAGTGTGGACTCAGACTTTTCAATCCAGTTGATCAATTTTAGAGCTTATGATCTGCCATGTGCAGTGCCAAATGTTTCCCAAAGGGGTACTCACACCTTTTGCTGCTGCTGCTGCTGAAAGGGCTAAAATATAGGTACACTTTTTTTTTTTTATTCCAGCTCCCCTAAGTACTAATATACCATTAATGTACTTTTTTTTGGATAAATACAAAAGCTTTCTATTTATCTTACCTCTGTGTTCAGCTGGCTGTATAAAAAAAAATCCATTACAGCCTGGACAGATCTTGGGATGTTACATAGGAAAAGAGTTTACCAGATGATCTCATTAGCACACACACTGCATCATTTACCCTCCTATTCCAGCACCTCACAACCACCCCTTATCAGATGCCTGTTTTCTGAATGCAATCAGTGAATACTGTTCTTACTGAATGCACAGGCTGTGATCATTCATTTGGAGTGTTCGGAGTGTGCAGGATCTCTGTATAATTTGCTTTAGATTTATCAGAACTATAGAATAAAAGGACCCAACTCCATTATATTAACAAAAGTATTGGTACACCTGCCTTTACATGCACATGAACTTTAAGGGCATCCCAGCCTTAGTCCGTAGGGTTCCCATATTTCATCTATGGGAATGTTTGACCATTCCTCCAGAAGCACATTTGTGAGGTCAGGCACAGATGTGGACAAGAAGGCCTGGCTCCTAGTCTCCGCTCTAATTCATCCCAAAGGTGTTCTATTGGGTTGAGGTCAGGACTCTGTGCAGCCCAGTCAAGTTCCTCTACCCCAAACTCGCTCATCCATGTCTTTATGGACCTTGCTTTGTGCACTGGTCCAAAACATTTAGTGGAAGGGGGATTATGGTGTGGGGTTGTTTTTCAGTGGTTGGGCTTGGGCCCTTAGTTCCAGTGAAGGGAACTCTTAAGGCGTAAGCATACCAGGACATTTTGGACAATTTCATGCTCCCAACTTTGTGGGAACAGTTTGGAGATGGCTCCTTCCTGTTATAATATGACTGTGCACCAGTGCACAAACAAGGTCCATAAAGACAAGGATGAGCAAGTTTGGGGTGGAGGAACACGACTGGACTGCACAGAGTCCTGACCTCAACCCAATAGAACACCTTTGGGATGAAGTAGTGCGGAGACTGTGAGCCAGGCATTCTCGTCCACATCAACGCCTGACCTCACAAATGCACTCCTGGAAGAATGGTCAAACATTCCAATAGACACACTCCTAAACCTTGCAGACAGCCTGCCCAGAAGAATTGAAGCTGTTATAGCTGCAAAGGTTGGGCCAACTTAAAGCGGGAGTCCGGCGACCAATCTTTTTTTTTTTTTTTTTTAGGTCATTGAGACACTTTGCTACCCCCAAAATAATACTCACAGTTTGGATGTAATATTTCCGCCTCTGTCTGTTTTTGTACTGAATAATAACTTAAAAAATGTGAAGCTGGCTGTTTCCATCTTGCTTGTGGGCATGTGAAGCCCACAAGCATTGATTTCCTGGATGCGGTGAATGCTGTTCATTCACAGCTTGTTCACACGCATGATCATTGTTTCCGCACTGAATCTTGGGAAGCCTGACACTAAGCTCCCAGGAGACAGTGCGGCGCCGGGGAAAGGCAATAAACACACCTACTCCCATGGGAGGAGAGACAGGAAGTGCCACAATAAAGTACAATATAAAGGTAATTACAGCAATAAAAAAAAATTTTTGTGCGGCATTTGAACATCTATGCAATTAACTGAAGGGGGTAAGATTAAGTTAAAAATTTGAGTGGAACCCCGCTTTAATATTGAACCCACGTACTAATAATGGGATGCCATTAAAGTTCATATGCGTGTAAAGGCAGGCGTCCAAATACTTTTGGTGAAAAATGAAATGGTGCATGCATATGCAGTGAAACAATCAAAATCAAGGCTGCACTGGTCCAGTAGCATCTGAATGAAACATTTACAATAGAGACTGGAAAAATGGCACCACATTTATAAGGCCAGCAAACCTCCTTGACGGCTATGAATTACTGCAGCGGATATTTTTTTTATTCAGGGCGGGATGTTTGGGATCCAGTCCCATTCTGGTTTCACTCCACTATAGGCATACACCCAAATTGGGTTATACATTTTCCCCTTTTCTCCATTAAACTGCTGACACTGCTTACTTCACTAATTCATGAAAGTCTAATGTGTACACCGTGTTATGAAATATATATTCCGTATTCAATAAAACATTGTATAGTACTATGCTTGATAAGTGCAGGATCTCAAAGTAATCTGACAAGTGAAGCGTTTCAAAGTAGTAGGTCTCTAAGTGGCAGATGGTTTCTGTTTCTGCGGTTTGCCTTTTTGACTAAGCTTGATCATAAAAAATGACACAGAAAAAAATTATATTTTGCTATGTTTTTTCATAGAGAAGATCAGTTAGATCTCACTTCAATATTTACTGTAGCTTGTAAAAAGTTCAAGCAAATATCTTTGTAGGTTTGTTTACATTAGAAGTCCTCTAAAATAGGGCCCAACACAGGGTTATTTTTTTACACCCACTGATCTCTTATGCAGAAATTTCCTTTGATTCCTACTGGCCACACCAGAGCAGTCTGGTGAAAGGAGCAGCCATTTCTTCCCAACAAAAGGGGACATCCGAGAAGGAGAAGGGAGACCTAAGGGCCATCAACGGACATCCTGTAGCGATCCTTTTGGTAATCTACTAAGCCTGTACTGACCCCCCTGAGTAAGGGTGGTCGCAGTCTTTCTGGTAAGCCTCCATCTTGTTTTTCCACTTGGTGATGGGCAGCACTAATGAGTTGGAACATCAGATTTGGATCTGCTTCACTTTTATTTTATCACACATGTGGACTTTTTTTGAATCTTTATTCATTTGAACACTTTTTTTGGCACTTTTTGGAATATTTAAGTGTAATAAGTGTTGATTTTTCATGAGAAAATCAGAAAAAGACTGCGCTAAAACTAAAACCCATATTTAACAACATGTATGATTATGTGAATATTCGGAAATTCAATCAATCTGGTAATCAAACCAGATAATATGAGTATAAACAATACAGTGAAAATAAATTGATAATACAGTGAATCAAATATGACCTAAAATTGCAATAATTGAAAACAAATATGTCAAATGACAAAATTATGTCCAAAGAAAATAGTGGAAATGTTCAAGGTAAATAAGTCCTTGGAGACAAAGCAGATAAATTAGGTGATCCTACGGTAAGCACTCAGCACCCAGTGAGAAATCCTCCACCATAATAGATGTACGCTTACCGGAGGTAAGCTAGATAACAGCTTATCAATGGATATCCACACGAGGGACACAACTCCTAGGATCTCCTCACAAGGAAGGGATAAGCAGGGACTTTCTTACAGCGAACCACAAACAGCATGCCAGGGGAACCCAGAAGAATAAAAAATTTCCTCCATAGTGTGAATCCGCAAGATTATTTATTTAAAATATGAGTAAATACACTTACATAAAAACTTTGGTTAAAAATCAAAGGAACAGCCGGCCGGCTTGCATACACCCGTTCAACGAGATTAGGATGGAAACGATGACGTCAGTGCGTCGACCTTCCGGTGACTTGGAAGGAAGGACCCATCAGGCAGAAGGCTCAGGCTTGGTTATCAGCTTCCAGAACCAAGCCTGAGCCTTCTGCCTGGTGGGTCCTTCCTTCCAAGTCACCGGAAGGTCGACGCGCTGACGTCATTGTTTCCATCCTAATCTCGTTGAACGGGTGTATGCAAGCCGGCCGGCTGTTCCTTTGATTTTTAACCAAAGTTTTTATGTAAGTGTATTTACTCATATTTTAAATAAATAATCTTGCGGATTCACACTATGGAGGAAATTTTTTATTCTTCTGGGTTCCCCTGGCATGCTGTTTGTGGTTCGCTGTAAGAAAGTCCCTGCTTATCCCTTCCTTATGAGGAGATCCTAGGAGTTGTGTCCCTCGTGTGGATATCCATTGATAAGCTGTTATCTAGCTTACCTCCGGTAAGCGTACATCTATTATGGTGGAGGATTTCTCACTGGGTGCTGAGTGCTTACCGTAGGATCACCTAATTTATCTGCTTTGTCTCCAAGGACTTATTTACCTTGAACATTTCCACTATTTTCTTTGGACATAATTTTGTCATTTGACATATTTGTTTTCAATTATTGCAATTTTAGGTCATATTTGGTTCACTGTATTATCAATTTATTTTCACTGTATTGTTTATACTCATATTATCTGGTTTGATTACCAGATTGATTGAATTTCCGAATATTCACATAATCATACATGTTGTTAAATATGGGTTTTAGTTTTAGCGCAGTCTTTTTCTGATTTTCTTTTGTATACATGTGTGCATGTCTCACTTTAGGACTGCAGCTTGCAATATCCTACTAACCATTAGTAGCATACTTTTCACAGTAGCGCGGTAGTTTTTTGTGTTCTATTTTGATTTTTCATGATTCTCTAATATTACTATACATGTATTTTTTGTGTTTTTTTTTTATATACTTTATTATTAATTTTTGTATTCACTTAATCACATATCCATGCACTTTGAAAGTTGTCCAGCGCTGTACTGTTTTTTATTCTTCTTTATCTATGTGCCCTCATATTGGGGTTATAGTACGTAGCTGCAGGACCCCCTTCACGGGTTTTTTTATGTAGAGAGATTTTTTCACCTAGCGCAATTCTTTTTTTCTTTTACTACTGGCCACATTCTGCCTATCTCCCCAACAACAGTCTGATAAACTGTGAACTAGCCTTTCATATCAAAAGTATGAGGAACCTTGATTTACATGAACAAGAAATGGTTAAATTACAAACAGTTCTGAACTCTGGAGTAATGTTAAAATTAGCATTTTAGTGGGGCTACCCCTGCATTTGAAGACTAAAATTCTCATGTAAGTACAAATTAAAAAGCAGTTTTACTTAAATTATTACTCACTCCTCTCCTGCGGGCTTCTTCCTCTCTAAGCAACCAGTCTCACAAAGCAGTTTCTCTTCACAGCTTCGTCTTTCGGTCACACTTTGGTGTCATCACTTACCTTGCAGTCCTGCATTGTAAGTGAAGGTGCTGAGGGTCCACCCACAACCCAACCCTTACACCAGAGATATGCAATTAGCAGACCTCCAGCTGTTGCAGAACTACAAGTCCCATGAGGCATAGCAAGACTCTGATAGCCACAAGCATGAACTACAGCCAGAGGCATGCTGGGACTTGTAGTTTTGCAACAGCCGGAGGTCCGCTAATTGCATATCCCTGCCTTACACAAATGTTGTAATGTTACGTTTATCTATTACACTTGTATTTTGCTAACAAACCCTGTTTGCATCAAGATGGAATAAATTGTGCATTCTTGTAGGAACAGCAGTATTTCTGTAAGAGATATTCATCAATTTAAATAGATGTAAACCCAATCACTAAAATATGATGATGTGCAGCTGACGATGGAGTATGTTTATATAGACACAGTGGCTGAATGAGGCTAGAGGAAAAGATGAAATAAAGAGAAAGTATTTTCTAGGGAAAAATTAAATTGTTTAGGATATAGTGGGGTTGATCTACTAAAACTGGAGAGTGCAAAATCTGGTGCAGCTCTGCATAGAATCCAATCAGCTGCCAGTTTTTTTCTGACAAAGCTTAATTAGACAAGGTGAAGTTAGAAGCTGATTGGCTACCATGAACCGCTGCACCAGATTTCGCACTCTCCAGTTTTAGAGAAATTTCCCCATCCACACACTTAATGTGGATGGGGGAAACCCTCCAGCTGAGCTATACTATTCTGACAGTTGGAAAACTTTGAGATACATTTTTCCAGCAGGCTGGTTGTGCACAAGTAAGTTGATATATAAACTTGTGTACAACCAACCTGCCAATACATGGATCTAAATTTGTCCCTGCTGACCTGGCAGAATTTCAATCTATGTATGGCTAGCTTAACCACTTCCCACCCCGGGCTATAGCAAAATGACGGCCGGGCAGTGGTTCAGTTATCCTGACTGGGCGTCATATGACATCCTTCAGGATAACAGCCGCCGCACGCCCGTGGGGGCGTGCATCGCGGCGATCGGTGGAGCGGTGTGTCAGTCTAACTCACCGCTACACCGATCTCGGTAAAGAGCCTCCGGCAGAGGCTCTTTACCACGTGATCATCCGTGTCCAATCACGGCTGTTCACGATGTAAATAGGAAAAGCCGTTGATCGGCTTTTCCTCAATCGCGTCTGACAGATGCAAGTAGAGGAGAGCCGATCGGCGGCTCTCCTGACAGGGGGGTCTGTGCTGATTGTTTATCAGCGCAGCCCCCCCTCAGGTGACCACACTGGATCACCAGGGACGCCACTAGGACCACCAGGGAAGGGGGCAACATGTGGATGGCCAGGTATGTACCCCATGGTCATCTACATGTTCAAATGAATGCCCAATCTGTGGGCACTGATTGGCACCAGTATGTACAAACACATCAGTGATGCCCAGCAATGCCACCCATCAGTATCATCAGTGCCACCCATCAGTGACATCAGTGCAACCCATCAGTGCCATCTGTCAATGCCCATCCATGCCCATCAGTGCCCACCTATCAGTACTCATCAGTGCCCATCCGTGCCACCTATCAGTGCCACCCATAAGTACCCATCAGTGCCACCCAGAAGTACCCATCAGTGCCACCTTATCAGTGCCCGTCAGTGCAGCCATATCAGTGCCCATCATTGAAGGAGAAAATTTACTTATTTACAAAAAAATTTAACAGAAACAAAGAAAAACTTGTTTTTTTTCAAAATTTTCGGTCTTTTTTTATTTGCGCAAAAGAATAAAAATCCCAGAGGTGATCAAATACCACCAAAAGAAAGCTCTATTTGTGGAAACAAAATGATAAAAAATTTGTTTGGGTACAGTGTAGCATGACCGCACAATGCCACCCATCAGTATCATCAGTACCACCCATCAGTGACATCAGTGCAACCCATCAGTGCCACTTGTCATTGCCCATCCATGCCCATAAGTGTCCACCTATCAGTGCCCATCAGTGCCCATCCATGCCACCTATCAGTGCCACCCATAAGTACCCATCAGTGCCACCCAGAAGTACCCATCAGTGGCACCTACAAGTGCCCATCAGTGCTGCCTATGAGTGCCCATCAGTGCCGCCTATGAGTGCCCATCAGTGCCGCATACCAGTGCCACCTATCAGTGCCACCTATCAGTGCCCAGCAGTGCCGCCTATGAGTGCCCATCAGTGCTGCCTATGAGTGTCCATCAGTGCTGCATACCAGTGCCACCTATCAGTGCCCATCAGTGCCACCTATCAGTGCCCATCAGTGCCGCCTATCAGTGCCCATCATCAGTGCCCATCAGTGCCACCTCATCAGTGCCACCTCATTGGTGCCACCTCATCGGTGCCCACCAGTGCCGCCTTATCAGTGCCCATCAGTGCAGCCATATCAGTGCCCATCATTGAAGGAGAAAACTTACTTATTTACAAAACATTTTAACAGAAACAAAGAAAAACTTGTTTTTTTTTCAAAATTTTCAGTCTTTTTTTATTTGCGCAAAAAATAAAAATCCCAGAGGTGATCAAATACCACCAAAAGAAAGCTCTATTTGTGGAAACAAAATATTAAAACATTTGTTTGGGTACAGTGTAGCATGACCGCACAATGCCATCCATCAGTATCATCAGTGCCACCCATCAGTGACATCAGTGCAACCCATCAGTGCCACTTGTCATTGCCCATCCATGCCCATAAGTGCCCACCTATCAGTGCCCATCAGTGCCCATCCATGCCACCTATCAGTGCCACCCATAAGTACCCATCAGTGCCACCCAGAAGTACCCATCAGTGCCACCTACAAGTGCCCAACAGTGCTGCCTATGAGTGCCCATCAGTGCCGCCTATGAGTGCCCATCAGTGCCGCATACCAGTGCCACCTATCAGTGCCCATCAGTGCCACCTATCAGTGCCCAACAGTGCCGCCTATCAGTGCCTGCCATCAGTGCCCATCAGTGCCACCTCATCAGTGCCACCTCATTGGTGCCACCTCATCAGTGCCCACCAGTGCCGCCTTATTAGTGCCCATCATTGATGGAGAAAACTTACTTATTTACAAAAATTTTAACAGAAACAAAGAAAAACTTGTTTTTTTTCAAAATTTTCAGTCTTTTTGTTGCGCAAAAAATAAAAATCCCAGATGTGATCAAATACCACCAAAAGAAAGCTCTATTTGTGGGAACAAAATGATAAAAAATTTGTTTGGGTACAGTGTAGCATGACCGCACAATTGTTATTCAAATTGCGACAGTGCTAAAAGGTGAAAATTGGCTTGGGCAGGAAGGTGTCTAACTTCCTGGTTTTGAAGTGGTTAAAGTGGTTGTGGACCTTCACACATACCCAGTGCAATGAATAGCCTCACATGATACACAGAGATGAAACAAATCCCCCCACATACGTTTTACTTGTATATCTCCTGTTGTCCCCTTTCTTCACTCTTTGGAAAGTGCAGATCATGTTACAAATCGTTCTTCCTCTTTCAGAAGCACATAGAGTTGGGTGGGGAGTCTGGACATACACTGTGTGAGAGCTGTTTAGAGGGAAGGCACATCCCCCCCTCGACATAGGCAGATGAACGAAGGAACATGCAGAGCTGTATTCTGAATAGACAAGCTCTCTGCTAATCTCCCTCTGAGCTCCCTCCCCGACACAAATTTTCACCTACTGTTATGTCATGTATCGGAGAACTTGTCAGAAGTAACTCATGCTGATAACAGAGGAACGAAGCACTACAGATATATGTGCTTAGTTCAACATTCATGAATAGGGTATACAACCACTTAATAATTTAACTCATCCACTTCTTGTGACTAAAACCAGTGTGAATGATATCTAATGTCTCAATGACTTTTCTATCTCATTTTGTCTCTTATATGGTCAATGTCACATCTTTAACACCCCCTGTCTACAGAGAATTAAATAGGTGTAACAGCTGCCATGTATTTTAAGGAATTTGCACAAGCAGTTGTTATTAATACATTACCTGGAGTTTCCAAACTGAAACATAATTAGTCTTCTGAATCTATTTCTTGTGTGTGTGAATAATGGAGAATAAAGAATTCCCAAAAACAGTAAGTAAACACAAGTCAAATATTACTGCACATATGAAAATATTTCCCATTGAAATAATATTATTCTGAATAGATTAGAAATTTCTTGTGTTAATACCAAAAAAAAATAGAATATAAAACATAGTAGGTCTTATATATATATATATATATATACGGTATATATATATATATATATATATATATATATATATATATATATATATATATAACCTAATTCACTGTGCCTGCAAGTGTACGTACAGTCAAAGTTTTTTTTTTTTTATATATTTGATAGAGTGCAGAGAGGGGGAAGAGGTTTTTTTTATTGCTGTTCATAACCTACTGTGTAGGATACAGACACAGAGTGATTTCTCTTTACACCCTGCTCCAGATAACATAACAATAAGAGTAAAGCTTGGTACACACTACTAGCTTTTTTTCATTCATCCCAGCAGGCTGAACGAAAAAAAAGACTGTTCTTGAGCAGCCCACTGTACTAACTATGCAATGTTAGTACAGGGATCTCCCCTGCTGGTTTATTGTGTTCTGGCAGGGGGGACGTCCCTGCCCCTCTCCCCAACACCAGAACACTCAGGTCAGTGCTCTCAGCCATTGGCTGATAGTGGTGATTGGGAGCTGATCGGTAGACCTTTTTGGTAATGCCCCTTCGACAGAAGACGGGTTCTGTCCGACAGTACACATGGGCTGAATGTCAGTCAGTTGCTATTGAACCAGCCGACCCAACCCGACATTCAGCCCCTGTGTACTAGGCTTAAAGGGTAACTTCACTTTCATGGGGGAAAAAAAAATAGCAAACAAAGAAAGAACAATATAGCCTATACCATTGCAACACAAGTCATATTATAATTGAATGTTATTAAAAATGACCTTTCTTTTTCAATCTGCAGCTGCTGTCATTTTCTGAAAATGCAATGCAATATGGCGGCCTAGAGGTGAGAATGTGTACTGTGTGACCACTCCCCAGAAACATCATTTCCTGTACTAAGTACTAAAATACAAGTCAGATTTCAGGCATCCCCTTCAACAAAAATGTAATTTTTGGTGAGATACTTCCAATAGGAACACGTCTAAAGGGATACAGGCCCAGCAATTTTCCTCATTAGAGCTCTAAAGGTGCTGCAGCTGATTGATAATTATGAAACCACTCCCATTAGATTCACTTTCCCGCGGGGGCACAGAGGAACAAACAGTGATTTCTTCAGAATAACAAAAGGTAGGAATCTGCAAAAAAGTTTGTTCAATCCTTGTAATGTACATAGATCACACAGGGGGGAAATGTTTTTTTCTCAACAAAATGGAGTTACTCTTTCAGAGTAAACAAGCAGATGTAAATCTCACCTAAAGGAGGATAATTTCCCTCTTAGGCAGTTATCACCAGAAGTGTCTCATTGGAACATTTACCCATTTTTAACCTCAGAACTTGTCCTATTAACAATTGTACAGTGTGGGACATCCTATTAATTTCTGACACTGTGACATTGTCACAGGACGCATTGTATCAAAGATTCCCCACAGCAGCGATACAGACAGAAAAAAAAAAAACGAATAGGGTGGATCCTTAAATCTAAAACAAAATAAAACTGTTTTGTATTTACAGATTCTTTAAAGTTTATCTGCATTAACCATATGTTTGACTGTAAAGTGAACCTAACTCAAAAAGTAAAGGTTTTCTGTGATAAAGGGAACATTTAGAGATGCTAATTGTGCCTAAGCATTATCCCCTAAAACATAACTTTTGTTACATTTCTTCTTAAAAATATCAATGCACTTTGTGATACATGATTGTGCCTAGTGCCCTAGGATCTAGGGCATGCTGCCCCTGACTTCCAGCCTCATGAAATTTATAATGAGATTTGGTGATGTCACTACTGTAAAGTAACAGTTCTCCTTGCTGAAAATTTGGACACGGAGAAGCAAAATCTGAGCTGATGGAGGAATTAAAACAGTGTATTAGTTAGAAGCAGGGTAGGCTTCTTTAAAGAGAAGGGTTTTCAGGGATCGTCTAAAGATGGATAGATTAGGGGACAGTCAGACAAATTGGGGTAGAGAATTCCAAAGGATAGGAGAAGCGCTGGAGAAATCCTGGAGGCGAGCATGGGAGGAGGTGACAAGGAAGCTAGAGAGCAGGAGGTCTTGGGAGGACCAAAGAGAGAAGCTTGGTTGGTATTTTGGGACTAGGTTAGTTATGTAGCTGGGGGCAGAGTTATGGTTGGCTTTGTAAATTATTGTTAGTACTTTGAATTTTATTCGTTGGGTGAGTGGGAGCCAGTGGAGGCATTGGCAGAAAGGGGTGGAGGACACTGAATGAGTCTTGCAGTGGCATTCATTATGGACTGAAGGGGGGATAGTCTATGTAAAGGTAATCCAATGAGGAGCGAGCTGCAGTAGTCGAGGCGAGAGATAACCAGGGAGTGAATTAGAAGCTTGGTGGTGTCATTAGTTAAAAAGGGTCATATTCTGGAAATGTTGCGGAGGCTAAGGCGGCATGATTTGGCCAGGGATTGGATGTGGACCTGAAAGGACAGTTCAGAGTCTAAGGTTACCCCTAGGACCCTGGCATGTGGGGACAGACTGATATATGTGCCATTGATCTTGACAGAGAAGTTGGTGGAAGGGGCATGTGGGGGAGGAAATATTAAGAACTCGGTTTATAGATATAGTTTAACATCCAGACTGATGTGTCTGTTAGTAAATCAGTGATGCGTGAGGAGACTGATGGAGTGAGCTGAGGGGCAAAAAGATAGATTTGGGTGTCATCAGCATATAAATGGTAGTGGAAGCCATGGGAGGCTGTCAGCTGACCCAGGGAGGACGTGTAGATCAAGAATAGTAGAGGTCCCAGGACAGAACCTTGGGGGACCCCAATAGTAAGAGGGGTTGAAAATGAGGAAGTGAAGTTGTAAGTGACACTGGAGGTGCAGTGAGATAGGTAAGATTTGAACCAATGGAGAGCGCAGCTATGGAGACCAAGCAAATTGAGTTTAAGGAGGAGGGGGTGGTCAACTGTATCAAAGGCAGTGGAAAGGTCCAAGGGTAAAGGCCCGTACACACGATCAAATTTTCCGACAGGAAATGTTGGATGTCAGGCTGTTGGCGGAAAATCCGACCGTGTGTATGCTCCATCGGACATTTGTTGTCGGATTTTCCGCCAACAAATGTTGGCTAGCATGTCTTCAAATTTTCCGCCAACAAATGTGTGTTGTCAGATTTTCTATGTTGGTGTCCCTTGTCAATTTTACATTGTATTTTTTTAAATGTAACTGTCTACTCCCAAACTGTCATTTGAAGTAAAACACATAGCCAAGTATTATTTTCCACAATTTTTTTTATTGTACATTTAAAAAAAATAGACGTGCTATCTGCCAATAGAACTTAACCAAAAAGTGCATTCTATGCATCCAAAAATCTAGAAAATATACCAAATCAAATCATTATTCAACCAAAAAAAAATGTCAAAGCAATAACTCCAAGGCCAATATTAAATAACACGTTATCTCCTCCAATTCCGCAACATGTCTGGTTGACAAACAGCTGTTCAGAAACTAAATGAAAAGCATGAAAAGAAAAGCATGAATCAACACTCACCAAACTTCTACTAACACGAAATTAGCAGAAGGAACACAAAGGGTGGCGCTAAAGAGCTGAAAAACCACGTAGTACATCTAGTACGTCATTATGTTCATAATTGTTGGCCAACATTTCTGTGACCGTGTGTATGCAAGACAAGTTTGAGCCAACACCCTTCGGACAAAATTCCACTGTTTTGTTGGCGGAAAGTCTGATCCTGTGTACGAGGCATAAGAGTACTGAATAGTGACCATTGGTTTTGGCTGTTAGTATGTGGTTTGTGAGTTTTAGGAGGGCAGTTTCTGTGGAGTGCTGTGGGCAAAATCCCAACTGAAGGGGATCAAGAAGGTTATTCTCAATGAGGTGGTAGCTCAATCAGTTGTAGACTAAATGTTTAAGGAGTTCGGAGGCAAAAGCGAGTAAGGAGATAGGTCTTAGGTTGTTAAGATTGGGGTAGGAGCTAGTGCTGATTCTATCTCTGTCCAAAGGGGAACATCTTTGTCTCTGAACCAGTACTTAATTTGATCCAGGAGGACCGCCCAGTAATAATCGTGGATGTCTACTAGACTTGCCCCACCTACTGATCTATGTTTAACCAGGTTGAAATGCTGGAAACATGCTTTTTTGCCCTTCCAAATAAAGTTTTGGAGGAGACTCAACAGGATTTTAAAGTACTGATTCGGTATGGGAATTGGTAGAGCTCTAAATATGTACAGAATTTGGGGAAGTATGTTCATTTTGAAGGCCGCCAATCTCCCTACCCAGGACAATTCATGTTGTGAAATTTGTGTTAGCTGAATCTTTATTTTGTCAATGAGGGGATTAAGATTAGCTGCAACTAAAGGAGATACAGTGGACGTTAGGGTGATACCCAGGTATGGGATCCCCTTGGAGCTCCATTTATAGGAAATTTCCTTTGTAGAGTCTGTTTCATTGTTGTGTTTAATCCAAGATCCCAAAGTAGGGATTTAGAGAAGTTAACTCTGTAGTATGATATGGTGCTGAAATGCAATACAATTTGGTGTGCGTGTGGAAGAGAGAGTTTCTGATTTTGCATTATTAATATAATGTCATCTGCGAATAAATTAATTATATGTTGAAATGACTGAAATTGGAATCCTGCAATTAAGGGGTGTGATCTGATGGCTTCTGCTAGGAGTTCAATCATCAGATTGAAAATACTTGGAGAAAGAGGGCAACCCTGTTGAGTCTCATTTGAAATAATAAATGGTTTGGACAACAGCCCTGATGTATAGACATAAGCAGATGCTTGCAAGTATAAGGCTAAGATTGCAGAAAGTATAGTGCCTTGGAACCCAAATTTACATAATACAGATGACATGTATTGCCAATGTACTCTGTCGAACGCCTTCTCTGCGTCAATGAACAACAGCAGAGAAGGCGTTTGAGTCTGTTTTGCATGGTGGATAATGTTAAAAATTTGCCTAGTTGTGTCCGAAGTCTGTCTTCCCCTTATGAATCCCATCTGGTTGATTTTTACTAAAAATGGAATTATATCCCTGAGGTGTCTGGCAATACATTTTGCATAGTTTTTAATATCTATGTTTAGAAGTGAGATTGGCCTAAAATTAGCCGGTGTGGTGGGGTCTTTCCCAGGTTTGGGTAATGTGACCACGTAAGCAGTCAGCATTTTTTGGGGGAAGGAGGAAGTGTGAGCTGGAGATTTCTCATTAGGCAGGGAGTTGATAGTTTGTTCAATATCTTTAGTGGTGAAAGGAGCGTTCAGCTTGAGGAGTTGAGCCTCTGAGAGAGCAGGGAGGTTCAGTTTCTGTAAGAAACTTTGAATGTCCTTGAACGAGGATTAGGGTGTTTGGGGGTCGTCCCTTAGATTGTATAAAGCCCCGTAGTAATCAGCAAATTGGTTTGCTATGTCTTGGGGGTTAAATATTTTGTGGTGAAGAGTGGGATGAATTAAATGGGTAAATCTAGATTTAGATATTTTTATTCTGTTAGCTAGTTATTTGCCAGCCTGATTTGCTTTGGCACAATGTTGAGTTTTTAACCTGCGGAAGATTTTATCATATTGTTGTGTTAGCAAATTTCTTCAAACCTCTCTTAATTTACTAAGAGATTGGAAGGTGTATGGTGTGCTGTCTTGTTTATTCTGGGATTCCAATTTGTGAATCTCAGATAATAGGGTGTTGAGTTTTGAATTGTAGGATTTTTTGTCCTGGGGCCTTGCTGAATCAGGATGCCTCTCATGTAGGCTTTATGGGCGTTCCACAATATATAAGGATCCTCAACAGAGGATGCGTTAGTGTGGAAGAACTCCCTAAGGTGTCTGGTGACTTCCTCAGAGCTTTTAGATTCTTGTAAGGTCCAAATGTTGCAGCGCCACACAGTGGGGGAGACATGCTTCTCCTCAATATGTATGGAGATTGCAGCATGGTCAGACCATGTATTGTCATGTATTCTGGAGGATGATATTGTCTGCAATAACCATTTGTCTGATACAAATACATCTAATAGGGTATAGGTGTAGTATCTGGAGGAGAAGTAGGTGTAATCTCTCTCATTTGCATGCTGGCACCTCCAAACATCTTACACCGCTTCTGAGAGAAACAGTTGGTGCAGTGAAGTTCCCCAACCTTTTATCTGAGAGCTAATATCTAGATGAGGGTCTGTTGTTAGGTTAAAGTCACCACATATCAAAAGGTGTCCATATATGACCGATGCTATGCACTTGAACAGGGCACAGAAGAACCGAATTTGGTGTGAGTTTGGTGCATACACAGCCACCAGCGTATATAGTTCTGAGTTGATCTCACATGTAACGATGACGTATCGGACCTTTGGATCCAAAAAGGAATCCCTGAGATGGAAGGCAAGAGAGTTGCGGATGGCCAGGAGGATTCCTCTTTTCTTTTCCTGAGCACATGCCAGGTAGCTGTATGGATAGTCTCTGTGTGAGCACTTGGGAGAGTTGGAAGCCTGGAAGTGAGTTTCTTGAATGCATAATATGTCTGCTCTATGTTTGCAGGCTTCCTTCCATATGCAAAATCATTTAGCAGGGTGGTTCAGGCCCCTGAAGTTGAGTGAGAGGCAAGTGAAGGTCATGGTGAGTGTATTTTAGGAACAATGGGAGATGTGGTCGTTCTACTCACTTTTGTGGCTTGGCAATGCTGATCCAGAAGGGGACCATCCACTTTAGCAGTGGTCAACAGGTGACAGTCTTGTCTTCTCACAAGGAGCTTTTTTGACAATCCCTTGGAGTTGTGGAGGACCGGAGAGTGTTCCATGGAATCGAGGATCTCAGAAGCTGGTGAAAAATCTTTCCCAATGTGCCATGTACCAAATAGGAAGAACAGGAGATAGAATTAAACACAAGTTAAGTTACTGAGCATAAAAAAATAAAAAGGGGATCCATTAGTAGATCTGGGTGCAGTACATGCAACAAGTGTAGGTGAGGGGAAAAAAGGAAGGTATGTGACACATTCCTCTAACCAGGGGATTTTGAGTATTTTTAGACAGTGTGCTGTGAGCTTAAGAGCTTCCACCTGTGTGTTTTTTGGAGGATCTCTTGCATGATACTACTTGCCACTCTGGTTCAGCAACAAGTGGTGGTCTGGCTGAGGCTAATGAAGATGGAGTTGCAGGAAGTATTCCTCCTAGGTGCAGAGCGATTAGGCCTTCTTCCAATGTTGTCACTGTGACCCCATTGTGGGTAATGGAGAGTGTGGCCGGGTACTTCCATTTGTGCATAATTTGGTGGTTGCAGAGGGCTTTTGTTATTGTTGCCAGATTGTGATGTCGTTGGAGGGTGTGTCTGGATAGGTCAGGCAGTAGCTGTATAGCTGTATATTGATCCGGTAGATGCTCAGCCCTTCTAAATGATGCTGTTAGCAATTCTTTGACATGATAGAAGTGTACCCTCAATAAGACATCTCTGGGCACTTCCACAGCCAGAAAAGATGGTTTTGGTACTTTGTGATCCCTATCAACTGTAAGGTCATGCGCTGACAGTGAGGGTGGAAAATAGGCCTTGGACATATTGCTATAAATGTTGGGCAGGTAGATATACAGGGATGCCTCTTATTTTTGTTATTGTTGTTTCTCCTAGATCTGTCTTCTAGGTCGGTGATTTTATCTCTTAGCCAGGTAATGTCCTCTTTATGCGCATTGTGAGACTCAACCAGTGTATTAAACAATGCAGAATAGTCCCCTATGGTGCGTTCCCCGTGGTCGACTCTGTTCCCCAACACATGAACCCCCTCCTGGCATGTTTTAACACTGGAGACAAGGTCAGCATGGAGAGATGCCCTGAGTGACAACATCATTTCTTTTAATGTGGTATCCAATATGGGCTGTCCTATGGTTGGGAAGGCAGCAATCGGATCCACTGCTCCTGAGGGGATGCCAGCTTTGGATACCTGGAATATGCTTACCTCCATGTCTAGGTCTGCCTTATCCCTATATGAGGTGTGCCTGCAGGGCTTGGTTTCCACCTGGGCTCTGGGTGGTAGGGCTGGAGGTGCTGGAGGATGTGCCACTATAACCCCCAGTTGGTGTGTTGCCTTCTTTAGGCTGCCCATGGCCTGATGCCGAAATCTCAACAGTTACTTGCTGCTGAGTGGATTGGGCACCACCGCCATTTTGTTGAAGCCCTCTGGATAATGAGGGGAAGAAGCCAGGCAGCTTGCTCAGCTGCTGTGGTTCTTTTCAGTGCCATGTCATCCCGCTGTGACTCCCAAGGATATAGGTTTTGTCCGGGGCTGTCAGGATGGAGGAGAAGCTCCATTGGATATAGTTTCCCCTGGCCGCTGAGCGGAGCTCTCAAGTCAGGCGTCCATCTTGGAGCTTGGTCACCATGTCCTCCCTCTGGCTTCTTTTTTGAGAACAGTTCAGTAATTCCCAGCCTATTTAGCATACAAGGAGGTACTTGCTGTTATTTTTAGCATGCTCCTTTATTATCATGATCCTCCCAGCATTTCTATAAAATTGTTGACTTTCTAAAATACAGCTAACTGGATTGCAGTGGCATATTGGGTTGTCAGAGAAGTAAGATCTTATGAAGCCCACTGCCAAGCTACTGCATTAGTTAAGTAAATCTTAATTTGGTGCAGGTTTTCATTACAGCCCAACTTGGGTATCCCCCACTGCTGTTTCTTTATTTTTAATATACATACCTTTTTCTGTTTTCTTCTCTTACTGTGGTGGTGCTGAGTAGTCCTCTACGTTGTGGAGAACATTATTCAAGTAGTGATGTAGGTGTCATTCCTTGTGGAATTCCCCTATGTGCCCAAGCCAGTTTAATGATGCACTCTCAGGTCTATGTCTGTGATGCTGTGGGTTCACTGGAAATAAGTTAAATGATGCTGAAGATGGCCTCAATAAGTTAAATGATGCTGAAGATGGCCATAGCCAAGAGCTATGCTCTTGTAAGGCAAAGCAACAGGTTCACTTTAAACTTTAATAAATTAGGCCCAGCTTTACTTCATGGTGCCTCTCTTATTCTTAAATTACAACACATACAGCACAATAAAATCATTTGAGCACAAATAATAGTATAAATATCACAAAATAATTTTACAAAAGACCACTATAAACTATCAACAGAGTTAACCTTGGGTATCCATACACATTAAATGTATGCACACATTTTTTTCTGATATAAACAAGGTAATAAATGGCAAGATATTGTGTATCTTTTTCCATTCTTGCAATTAACTGGTTACAAGGAATTTTCATTCACCTGTGCTTAACTTTCACATAAAACACAGGAAAAGTCCAATATTGTTTGTGCTGACAAGGCTATTAACAAGCCTCAGAATGCATATCTTCTATGAACTGAGCTGAGCAAACTTATTAAAATCTGCTCTGCTGACAATTCTTTTGCTTTGCCTAAGAATGATTCATGGCTTAAAAATCATCAACAATTTTAAATTTTTTCCAAAATGAGCTTTTATAGGGTTAAACTTTCTTCATAAAAAAAAGTACAGCTACAGTTCTCATATGTCACCCTTTTTATGAGTAGAATACATCTAAATAAATGTATCTAGTTAACTAGGACACAAAGATTAAACTGTTACTAAACCCACAAAAGTAAAATTAGTCTGTACAGTACAGTGGCCCCGAACCTGCTTTTCTGGGGTCCCCCGGCGGCTCTCGCGGCTCCTCCCCCCATCAGATAACCCCCTGGGAGAAGCACTCTCCTGGGGAGATTACCTTGCGGGTGTGCTCCCGAGGCCAGCATTCAGCATTTATAGAGGCCGAATGCAGGACTTGGCCCCGCCCCCTGGCGCCCACGTCATTGGATTTTATTGACAGCAGCGGGAGCAAATGGCTCTGCTGTTATCAATCTATCCAATCAAGAGCCGGGAGCCAGTGGAAAGAGAGACAGCGTGTCCCCGCCGACTGAATGAAGGGGTTCAGGTAAGTAAAATGGGGGGGCTAGGGGGCCGGAGACTGCCAGGTAGTTTTTCACCTTAATGCATAGGATGCATTAAGGTGAAAAAACACAAACCATTGCAACCCCTTTAATACTGCGCAATGTGTAAAAAGGCTGTTTGATCCTGTATGCACAGATTCTCCCCTTCTTGCATTGCCCCAAAACATGTCCAGAATAAGACAATTACAGGTATCAGGCTGCACATGCTCAGTTTGGTGTGTATTTCTAAAGAGGTTTTTTTATTTATTGGGAGAGTACATGTGATCAGCACAGGGCCAATCAGCACTGCCCGGACAGAGCATCAGGGGTCCTGCATCCTGATAGGACAGCCAGTGCAGAATGAAAATTCCTCCTACAAGCTTTAACCAGACAATGATAGAAGTCATAAGACTGCTATATACTGCTGATGAGAAAAGGGATTTAGCAGTTTATATTTAATGAAATGATTGCGTTTCCATGCTCTGTGTACTGTGGGAAACCAGATATAGTGAATGCAGGGTCCTGAGTTTAGTAACACTTTAAGTGTACTGTTTGATGTTATATCACTTGTATGTGTCTAGATTTTTTTAATGATTTTTATTTGCTGATATGTTGCAATTACTGTTTATACACCTTGCTTTATACAATATACCTATGCATTGCATGTTGCAGCGTTAGTCTATTGCATTGCAATCCATTTTCAATGGCTGCACAATTGTGTGTTGTGGTGTGCTGCATAGTAAGAAAAAAAATGGTTTGTCAGTTCTTGTGTGTTGGCAGTACACAATGTATTAAAATGGAATAGTTTGAAGGGGGCTTTATAGGTTTTTTATGTGTTTCATCTTGTAGCTGGAAGTGCAGTGGAATTGGCTATCTAGTTAGCAAGAAGGTTTTGCAGAACATGTCATATTCAAAGATATGCCCCATGAAAAACTATTTACACTTTTTTTAATGTCTGCAGCAGCAAAAAAGCACACCGTAGGGTGACTATACACATGTATGTACAGAAAAGGCAACATCTAAACCATATTTTTAATTTGAATCCAAAAAAGGTTACACACTAAATAACTGTTGGTAAATCAAAGGCTTATCACACACATTACAATCTGATTAGACAATCTCCTTTAGATACACCAATAACTATGCAGTGCAGGGAACTGCCTAACTGAATACAAATTGATTGTTTACCCTAGGTAGTTGCTCAAATTACATGTTCTGGTAAATCAAAATTGTACAAAGATTATATTGTCAGAGTAACCCTTATTCCTTATACTGTTTTTTGCACATGTAAAACATGGTAAAATGCTCAATACAGTCCTAGTCCTTTAGACTTAAAACCACCAATTATTATTATATAGTATAATTTTCTGAAAGCAGGGACCCTGGGGAGAATCAAATGGTAGTAGTTTTGGGGTGTGGTGGTGGTGGGGGGGTGGTTTGCTCTGGTGCCAGTGGAAGTGATTGGGTGGCTTTACAGCATCTCAGATTACTTCCACTAGAAATCCAACTGTTGATAGAAAAAGTACACATACCCACACACTCCAGAATGCTGTAGCAGATAGGAGTGTGTGTAAATGCTGCTGCTGCCACTGATCTGAGCCGTGTATCAGTGGCAGCATAAAGATTAAAGAAAAAGTATCACCAGAGCATGAAAATTGTTACTGAATTCCCCAGGGGACCAAGTACATGTAGCACTTTATCCCCTTCTGATCAGTGGTCACATTGTGCAGTAAAAACACAATTTTAAGGCAGTTTGTGCTGGCTGTAGCTCCACCCCAGGTTGAAGTCCAATTTATGGGCATTCCCATGGTGAAGTTACACACAGCACTAGGCACCACACCCTCATCATCCTAATTAGGCTGAATATTGAGTGTATTGTGTGTGCCCCTTCCCTCTTGCCAGCCATTAGGCAGACCTGAATCAAATAGTGATTTATGTTTAGCTTACTAAAGAACAAATACTCTATGGTAATGAATGCCAGGACATTGTTTTAGAACAGGGATGACAGGGGACACTCTACTGGAGCTCGTAGTTTCTCATCTAGCAGCTACTAGACCCACCTGCTTGTTATTCTGGGAGGTTAGACTAGTGTAACTCTTGGCTGGTACTGTTGTGAATGACATTGCACTGGATAAGAGTGCTGTTGTTTACAACTACACAACCCAACTAGTCTCTCTTAAGCCTCGTACATATGATGAGAATATTAGACAAATGATTGTCTGTTTTTTTTTTTTTTTTGGCATACTAGTCTCATATTGAAAATGAAGAGGTTACTCAAATTCTTGCGTGACAGAATACAACTTCAGAAGTGATGTAATGTATTGCATTGTATTTGTATTGTATTTTCAGACAAAAACTGTACTGATTAGATGAAAATTGTATGATCTGGTATCTACGAGAACATTTTTTTTATTTGTTTCTTTGCATAATTTTGGATGAACTGTCCTGTTCAACTCTCGAAAGCTGTGTACTAACAATCCATTTATTGTACAATCTCTTCAAAAGCGGTATTTTTCTTCCTATTTTCTGATTGTGTATACTAGGCTTAAGACTACTGAGCCCAGATTTAACTGCCTAAGTATTATCTGGTTTATGTACTTGTGAAAGATAGCACTTGCCTCAAGTGTACTGCTATGCACAACAACAAAAGATGCTAGCTTCCCTAGTCGCTCTCTCAAACATAGCAGGCAGGCTGGTCTGGGTGCCATTAGAAAAGGAGTTTTATCTTCAATTACTTTCTTTCATTCAGAGTTACATCTGTTATCCTAGTTCTAAAAATGTACTGATGTACTCTGTATGTGGAAATAAAGATAGAAAACTATGCGTGGTATATTTGTCCATAAAACTAAATGAATCTTGAAGGATGTAGATGTTATTGGATCCAGTGCTGTCTTGTCCCCTCTCCTTTGTGTGCTGTCACACTCTTTGTGTACGCTGTCACTCACAAGTACACAATTATTCATCTTTTTGTTATCTGTATGATCAGACAGCCGTTTGGGGGGGGGGGGGGGTAACCTGTCTAACAACACAGCTAGCCTTTGACAGCGGGAAAAATACTTTGTCCAATGGAGGACAGGAGACATAAAAATACAACGCGAGTCTTCTTTAAAGAGAATGTACAAGCAGATCTAAAGGAGATTGCAAACCAGATTATTTGTTCTAAATTTCACTTGTACATAAATAGAATGAGTGAATACATTTGTGAGACACAAAAGTGCATGCACCAAAGAAAAAATAAAATAAAATTTAGGACAAGAAGCTGGAATTTACATTTAATTATTTATCTTTCAATTTGAAAAATCACAGAGATATTTTTTACAATGGAAGTGAGGTAAGATATGGATTCTGGCCACAGTTGCACTTGAAACACGTTACACATCTATATATATATATATATATATATACACACACACACACACACACACACACACATATATATTTATTTTACTGCAGCCTTAAAGACTGTTCTATGCAGTAATTGATTATTTGTTGACAGTCATTGACAACAACAAACTAGTTGTAATTGTATGTTCCATTTTTTCTTACATGATGTGCTAAATATGATTCCTCGGGACACTACAAACAGATAAAACTGGTGGAGGAATATTTGTGTCAATTACCTTAAAGTATAGAAAGATTTGGAATAGAATAATTTTATGTGTTAAAACTTGGAAGAAAATAATCAACACATCTGTATTTGTTAGTCAGCAAGAACAACAAAACACTAGTAGGTCTTGTACAGATACAGTATCTCACAAAATTGAGTACACCCCTCACATTTTTGTAAATAATTTATTATATCTTTTCATGTGACAACACTGAAGAAATGACACTTTGCTACAATGTAAAGTAGTGAGTGTACAGCTTGTATAACAGTGTAAATTTGCTGTCCTCCCAAAATAACACACAGCCATTAATGTCTAAACCGCTGGCAACAAAAGTGAGTACACCCCTAAGTGAAAATGTTCAAATTGGGCCCAAAGTGTCAAAATTCTGTGTGGCCACCATTAATTTTGCACTGCCTTAACCCCCTTGGGCATGGAGTTCACCAGAGCTTCATAGGCTGCCACTGGAGTCCTCTTCCACTCCTCCATGATGACATCACAGAGCTGGTGTTAGAGACCTTGCACTCCTTCACCTTCAGTTTGAGGATGCCCCACAGATGCTCAATAGGGTTTAGGTCTGGAGACATGCTTGGCCAGTCCATCACCTTTACCCTCAGCATCTTTAGCAAGGCAGTGGTCATCTTGGAGGTGTGTTTGGGGTTGTTATCATGTTGGAATACTGCCATACTGCCCTGCGCCCAATCCCTGAAGGGAGGGGATCATGCTCTGCTTCAGTATGTCACAGTACATGTTGGCATTCATGGTTCCCTCAATGAACTGTAGCTTCACAGTGCTGGCAGCAGCACTCATGCAACCCCAGACCATCACACTTCCACTACCATGCTTGACTGTAGGCAAAACATACTTGTCTTTGTAGTCCTCACCTGGTTGCCACCACACACGCTTGACACTATCTGAACAAAATAAGTTTATCTTGGCCTCATCAGATCACAGGACATGGTTTCCAGTAATCCATGTCCTTAGTCTTCTTGTCTTCAGCAAACTGTTTGTGGACTTTCTTGTGTAACATCTTTAGAAGAGGCTTCCTTCTGGGATGACAGCGATGAAGACTAATTTGATGCAGTGTGAGGCATATAGTCTGAGCACTGACAGGCTGACCCCCCACCCCTTCAACCTCTGCAGCAATGTTGGCAGCACTCATATGTCTATTTCCCAAAGACAACCTCTGGCAATGATGCTGAGCATGTGCACTCAACTTCTTTGGTCGACCATGGCAAGGCCTGTTGAGTGGAACCTGTCCTGTTAAATCGCTGTATGGTCTTGGCCACCATACTGCAGCTCAATTTCAGGGTCTTGGCAATCTTCTTATAGCCTAGGCCAGTGATGGCGCATCTTGGCACCCCAGATGTTTTGGAACTACATTTCCCATGATGCTCAACTACACTGCAGAGTGCATGAGCATCATGGGAAATGTAGTTCCAAAACATCTGGGGTGCCAAGGTTCGCCATCACTGCCCTAGGCCATCTTTATGTAGAGCAAAAAATATTGTATTTAGATCCTCAGAAAGGTTTTTGCCATGAGGTGCCATGTTGAACTTCCAGTGACCAGTATGAGAGAGTGAGAGTAATAACACCAAATTTAACACACCTGCTCCCCATTCACACCAGCAACCTTGTAACACTTACAAGTCACATGACATCATGGAGGGAAAATGACTAACTGGGCCCAATTTGGACATTTTCACTTCGGGGTAAACTCTCTTTTGTTGCCAGTGGTTTAAACATTAATGGCTGTATGTTGAGGTATTTTAAGGGGATAGCAAATTGATACTGTTATTCAAGCTGTACACTAACTATTTTACATTGTAGCAAAGTGTAATTTCTTCAGTGTTGTCACATGAAAAGATATAATAAAAATGTGAGGGGTGTACTTACTTTTGTGAGATACTGTATATATATATATATATATATATATATATATAGTGTAAAAATAATAAAGTAGTGAGGAGCCGCACTTGTAACTATCAGTCCATTTGTTTTTCCCATACACTGCCAATCCAAATAATTGCAAAAGAATAGGTAAGACAAAAATATCCCTTTCTCTCTCTTTAAACTCCTTTCATCAAACACATGATACAATTGTTTCATGTGTTTAACCACTTGCCTACTGGGCATTTTTACCCCTTTCCTGCCCAGACCAATTTTTAGCTTTTAGCGCTGTCACACTTTGAATGACAGTTGCGCGGCCATGCTACTCTGTATCCATATGACATTTTAATGATTTTTTCACACAAATATAGCTTTCTTTTGATGGTATTTAATCACAACTTTTTTTTTATTCTTTTGCTAAATAAGAGGCTGCACTGTTGGGCACTAATGAGGCGGTACTGATGAGGCGGCACTGATGGGCACTGATAGGCTGCAGTGATGGGTACTAATGAGTTTGCACAGGTGGGTGCTGATGAGGAAGCACTAATGAGGCAGCACTGATGGGCACTCATAGGTGGCACTGGTGGACACTGATAGGTGGCACTGGTGGGCACTGATTGGCAGCACTGATAGGGCGCACTGATAGGTGGCACTGATGGGCACTGATAGGCAGCACTGATGGACACTGGTAAGTGGCACTGATGGGCACTGGTAGGCAGCACTGATAGGTGACACTGATGAGGAGGCACTGATGAGCACTGATTGGCAGCACTGGTGGGCACTGATAGGCAGCACTGTTGTGCACTGTTGGGTCTGCACTGATAATTAGGACACTGATAATCAGTGTCAGTGTAGATGTCCCTTTTACACAAGCTGGTTCTCGGCTTTCCTCTCCTCCCACAGGCAGTGTGAGGAAAAGAACATCGATAACCAGCTTGTGTTTACATCATGATCAGCTGTCATTGGACACAGCTGATAATTTGGTAAAGGGCCGCTGCCATTGGTCCTTTACCTCGATCTGTAAACAGCTGTGTCCTAAGGACACAGTGATCACAGAGCCCGTCGCCCACGCCCTGCGGCTGTTGTGATCATGGGAGAACATCATATGACGCCTGGACAACACCGTAGCCTTCATTTGCCTATAGCACAGTCGGAAAGTGGTTAAACAAAGGAATTAAAAGAAAGAGCAAGAAATACCTGTGCCTAATCCCTTTTGAAAACATACACACATATCCCCTTTACCAGTTCCCAACCTCAACATGTTAGTTAATGAAAGACTGTTTTTATTCCACACCCCAATATATTAGGTCAGTAAATGTTCCTATAAAATATTATAAGCCCACTAGCAAGTTTTTGTAATTAGTAATCTGTGTCAGTGGGAGCAGACTTTCCTGGCTATGACCAATATTTGTTGCAGATCTGCATAAATCTTTCACTTGTAAGCCCCTGTTCACATTGTGCAATGTGACATGCTATTTGACATAATTTTGCATCGGCGCATCGATTTCCAAAAGTAGTACCTGCACTACCTTTGACGACTTTAGGGGCGATTTCAATAGACACCTGTGCATGAACCCACACAGATGTCTTTCAAATCTCCCCGAACTCGGGTTTGAAAGAGTGAGAGTTTAACTGAACTCGTACTCTCTCAAACCCGCCTTCAGTGTGAACGAGGACTAAAATTAGTAATTACATATGTACTTCCTTATGTACAGGCTGAGAAACAGGAAGAGAAAGGACATTGACGATTTTCCTTATTAAAATCTTAATAGCTCCCTTCTCCCTCCTTATCCATTCATTTATTTATTTTTTTTTAATGTATAGGCTCACCGGGTGAAAAACGGTATGGCATTGCTTCTTTTTGCAAATGATGTGCATAGGAGGGTAGACAAACAGCATATGGTGGTGTTGTTGTCAGGAACAATTAGGGGGTTCTGCAGGGAAGATGAGGAGGAGAAGGACAAATGTCCATTTTCAGAGCTCAACCTCGCTCTTTCTGGGTGTACTACCAGCTCATCTTTGGCTTGAAAACTACCTAGCAAAGAGATTTCAGGTAATAAGAACCTAAAGTGTAATTCCACCTTTTGAGCCAAATTGGGATAACACCTACTTTATATTTTATTATTTACATGTTCTCATTCACATAGCATAATTAAAAAAAATATATATATATATATATATACTGTATATATATATATATATATATATATACTGGTATATATATATATATATATATATATATATATATATATATATATATATATATATATATATATATATATATAATTATGATTACTACTGCTTACCTTTTTAATCTGTTGAAAAAAAATTATAGTAAAACCATAATTTTCCTCTTCCACAATGGAAGCAAATGCATGAAATGGATAGATGTGGGGCAGGTGAGCCTGGAGGCAGCCGAGGCCCCCTTAAAGGAACAGGAGCACACTGGACACCCAGCAAGAGCACAACAAGAGCGAAGGTGCCCAGTATGTCCCCGGACCATATATATACAAGCAGTAACAAAAAACTGGCCACTGGCCACTGCCCCCACCTATAACTGGCCTTCACAGCAAGGAGCATATGGAGGGCCATGTACATGTAAGACAAAAACAATTCCATAGCTCAACTCACCAACCAGTCTGCTGACCAACCAAATTAACCTGTCTAACCGTCTGTTAAAAGCAGGGGTTTTGTTAGCACACATTTGCAAATGCATATAAAAGCTGCAAGGCCTTGTCACGGCACCCTGTGTTGCTTGCAGTCCTAACACTACAAATTTATAAGTGTCTCCACAGTGGAAGCACATGCATGGAATGGATGTATCTTTAGGAGGAATCCCACTTTTTTTTTTTTTGCATAGGGTCCCTCATTTATATCCATACCAAGAATGAAGCAGCCATGAACTGTTATTGACCAGCAATTCCTTGTAAGGGTCAGTTTTTCTGCAGTAGGTTGTATCCATCATACAGTTGCACCACTTCAAAGGCAGGTTAAGGTCCCCAAGCCATGCTATTTAAAGAAATTATGCATTTTTAATGTTTCACTTTAGGTAAAATTTAAATCTGAACACTGACAAAAGTAATTATTTTTTTTACTTTTTTCTCTGCTTTGGTACATTCTCCAGGGGAGTTCCCGTGTTATTTGTTTGACAATACTTTGCAATTGGCCTAGAAAACGTTCATTGCTTTTTTTTTTTTACATTCAGCTCTTTTTGACAACAACAGTCAATCTGGAGATTGTTCTGCTTAACAAATCACATTTGTTAATGAATTTGTTTTATGTTTTCAATTAAAGTTGTGTACATCTCTATGAGCATCATGTTCACCTAGTAAATACTATTAACCACTTCAGCCCCGGAAGGATTTACCCCCTTCCTGACCAGAACATTTTTTGCAATTCGGCACTGCGTCGCTTTAGCTGACAGTTGCGCAGTCGTGCAATGTTGTACCCAAATAAAATTGACGTTCCTTTTTTCCCACAAATAGAGCTTTCTTTTGGTGGCATTTGATCACCTCTGCTTTTTTATTTTTTGCGCTATAAACAAAAAAAGAGTGACAATTTTGAAAAAAAGCAATATTTTTAACTTTTTGCTATAATAAATATCCCCCAAAAATGTATATAAAAAAAATTTCTTCCACAGTTTAGGCTGATATGTATTCTTCTACATATTTTTGGTAAAAAAAATCGCAATAGGTGTATATTGATTGGTTTGTGTATATTGTGTAAATTGATTGGTTTGCTCCTGTGGCGCGCGCGCCGCTAGGAGGGAGTCTCAAAGGGACGTACAGGTACGCCCTTTGTCCTGCCCGTGCCATTCTGCCAACGTAAATCAGTGTGCGGCGGTCAGCATGTAGTTAAAATACACTTTGGTGGTTTAGCTGGGTTTGTGGATGCATTCTTGCAGCAGTGTACACAAATTGTCTTTATGAAATCATTTTCTCTCTCTCTCTCTAACCCATCAATTCTTCATATAGTCTAATTCAGTTTTATATTGGAGCAAGTGGAACGCAAGGCAAAGAAAACAAAGTAAAAAACTATGTAGCTCGTACAGTTCATAAAATGCTATTTCTATTTGCCTCTTAATGGCTGAAATTTATTCCAACTTCTCAACGCTCCAAATTTAAGTAATTGCTCAAATTGCGCTCTTTGTGTTTGTTAATGCATCCTTAGCAACTTCCATTAGTAAATAATCTTTTCCCTATTTCTGACAGTGTAGTTTACAATATTGATCCCTGCACCAATTAGATATTTTACCCTTTTACAAACTGACATGCAGTCTGGAGAATGACTAAATGGAGGTTGTGTTGGCAAACATGCCTGCCCTCAGGTGCTTTAAACAACAGTATAATTGTTCAATTCATTTGCATACAAAAGTAGCATAAAATATTTAAATCCAACCAGCATGTTTTACAAGTGACAAGAGAGCCAGTGCACTCATTTCGAAGAAGTGTTGCTTAAAACCAAGCCCAGATATGGTAATATCTTATCGCGGTTTGACAAGTGTAACTGACTAACTGGGAATGATTTTATGCAATGCTTCATTATGGTCTTACACAAATGCAAATCATTTCCAGTTCTGATACCTAATTACAAACTAAAATGTTTAGGTTGGATTAGGTTGTGCAGACATGATTGCATTATTTAATAAAGTATGATGATGCTCATTAACTAATGCTAACAATTTATTTAAAGTAAAACAGTTGAATGTGAAGACTACACACAAATTTGCACTGACTACATGGTGAGAACATATTTAAGTAGGTCTTATTTCCTTCGTCACGTTCATGCTATAGTATAGGGCAGTGATGGCGAAATTTGGCACCCCAGATGTTTTGGAACTACATTTCCCATGATGCTTACCTACACTGCAGAGTGCATGAACATCATGGGAAATGTAGTTCCAAAACATCTGGGGTGCCAAGGTTCGCCATCACTGGTATAGGGGGATATTTACTAAAGGCAGATCCACTTTGCACTACAAGTGCAAACTACAAGTGCAAAGTGCACTTGAAATTGCACTGGCAGTGCACTTGGAAGTGCAGTCACTGTAGATCTGAGGGTGACATGCAAGGAAAATAAAAAACAGCATTTTAGCTTGCACATGATTGGATAATAAAATCAGCAGAACTTCCACTCATTTCAGATCTACTCCTCAGATTTACAGCGACTGCACTTCCAAGTGCACTTTCAGTGCAATTTCAAGTGCACTTTGCACCTGCAGTGCACTTGTAGTGCAAAGTGGATCTGCCTTTCGTAAATAACCCCCATAGTGTTTGTAAACCGAAAACGTATTTTTTTTTACTTTTGAAAAAAAGTAGGGAAGAGTTAAACAGTTTCAGTATTTTTTGCTGTCCCAATGGGGAAATGTAACTGTACTGTAACTGTACTGGTTAACTTGCTATTAACCAGTTGTGGACACTGGGCATGCTACACATGCCAAAAGTAAACAGGACAAAAGAAAACATCAAAGATTACAAAACTTTTGTAGTATGCCTTGTCCTACTGTCTCATTGCTGCTCTCTCCCTCACACTTGCTGGCAATTTCCAGCTTTCTCATTAAAGTGGTTGTATACCCTTTTTTTATATTTTTACCTATAGGTAAGCCTATAATAAGACTTACTTGTAGGTAAAATGAATATCTCCTAAACCTGGACAGTTTAGGAGATATTCACTTTGCATGCAGCCGCTGATGTCAGCGGTGCATGTGCTTTGATGATCTGGCTGAAGGTCTGGCAGGCACTGCCGACCTTGCCGGAAAGAAGTCTCCCACGCGCATGCTCAGGAATGACAATATCGCGGCTCCGGCCACTCACAGCGCCAGAGCCGTGAACCCAGAAGACACGCCGAGATGAAATGTCAGCTCCCTCAACGTGGACCGGGATCAGCTGCGGGCTCCTCGTTTTAAGGTAAGTATTTTATAATGAGCTAGTATGCGGTGCATACTAGCTCATTATGCCTTTTGCCTTACAGGTTTAAAAAAAAATAAAAAAATTTGTGCGGTTATAAAATTGCTTTAATAAAAGGCATGCAGAGATACAAAGTAACATTGCTACATTAGTATTTACTTTGTTGCGAGTAAAGAGCTTTGTTTTGCATATGATGTGAGTTTAAGCAGCCTGACAAGTAAAAACAAGTTATTTATTAACCTCTTCACTTCAGCTGAATGCACATATGTGGCCTCTCGGCGTGTGGGCCTTCATTTAGAGTGGCCACATATATGTGGCCCTGTGTAAACCACTTACTGTACTGGGAGCCTGCAGGGTAGTCGACGGTTACCGGAAAGCTCCTGATGAATACTAGTGATTGGGAGCTTTCCGATCATGTGACCGCTATGACAGCCAATCACAGCGGTCACATGACCCAAATGGCCGCTTCTGCCTCCAGACATTTAGAACCCTTAAAGGGCCGGGAGGTGGCCGGCAGGAAGGGGTTAAATAAAATTGTTCCAATTTAGCCCTTAGTTTGTACTAAACAGCCCTAATTGACTCCTTCTTCCCTTTCCCCTATTTCCTGATGATTTTTTAAATGTATTTCTATTTTTTTAACTATTATTATTTAAATTCTTAAAAAAAATTATATTTGTATTTGTTATTCTTTTTAGTATTGCATAAAAAAAACCACAAAAAAAGTATATAAGTATATATTTATAGTAAGAATTATTTTAAATGAAAAGCGATCAAAGCAGAAACAGGTGCATTATTTTTGTATTTATTTTACCTTTTTTGTGTTTGGATTGCATAAAAAAATAATTGTTTTTGCAGGAAAAAATCACCAAAAGAAAGTCTTGTATGTTCAAAAAAAAAAACTATAATATATATATATATATATATATATATATATATATATATATATATATATATATACTGTCTACACTTTGGACAATTTAGGCTTATTTCTTCATGTAACCTTTTCAGCCACTGTGTATAATGGATGACTTGACATGATTTTCCTGTTGGGGCTATTATTCACTTTAATACTTGATTTGTAATCTGTGATATGTTTGCCACTCCATGCATATTATTACCTTGTGGAGAAGAAAAGAGATAGGTGTTCCAGGTGTGTATAACAAAGATAATGTAAGAACACATATGGCTTAATACTAAAAAAGTATATTCAATTTAAACTCCATCCACTGACAGGTGAAGCTACACAGTGCAGAGCAAAAAACAGTCCATGTTTATATTCCATAAGAAAAAGCATGGGATCTACTTCTCCTTCTCCATTGTTATTAATTTAAACAAACTAAAAATGACATAAAACCATTGACTAGAGGCAGATGGGTTGTTACCAACATGTGGTGAAAAATTCATGTCAATAGCACCTTTAGAAATATATTTATCTAGAAAAATTGTGACGTATTCAATACTTATTTTACCCGCTGTATATTGAACATTCAACAGCATATGTTGTTTTATTTTTTTGCAGCACAAGATAATGTAAGCTCCATATTATTGTACATTTTCTGCCTTCCCAAGTACATAAAAGAAAAACATTGTTGAAACATTACAATAAGATATGGTACTGTAGCACCAGTTTTCTATTATTCTTTCAAGAAGGAAAACTGAAAGCAGAAACCAAATGTATTCTGTAAATAAAAAATAGCAACAATTCTGTAACAACTTGTGTTTGAAGGGGTGTAACTATTTCTGTTATTACGTGTTCATGTTTTAAAGAACTCTACGATGAGGTTATTAATTCAAGAGTATTTCCCTGGTGGTAGCCCACTCTTTGGAAAGTTCTTATGTTTATTTATGAGTGTATGTTCTAAGAAAGAATCTGTAGAGGAATTTAGACTGGGTTCATTTAGATGAATGTTTACAGTTCTCTGAACCTGTGCATTACAACAGCAACCTACCACAGAACATCTAACCTCCACCATGAATTATTCATATACTGTACCTGCCATAAGGTAGCAGTGATTTTAGCTGGTTCACACTCAAGGAATCGAAAAAATAAAAAACTATTCAGAATCAGGTCTTACAAATAAAATGGATAGTAGTATTATTATTAATAAATATATTTGTAAAAAACAAGGCCAAACACCTGTACTGTTTAGTCAAAAGCTAAACCAATGTGTATATCTAGATGCAAGCTTATATTATGCTTATATTTAGTCTGCAGAAGCTTCTTGTCTTAAATGTTACTTTGACTTCATAATGCCCAGATATTGCTGCCAGTGGTCTTTGGTTTGCAACATATGAGGCCCTTTATAGGCCAAAGTTAGCAGTCATCAGCTGAATACAGGAATATAGGAGGTATTGTATATATTTATTAGGGATGGGCGAATGGTTCGACCCGAGCATAAGTTCGGGACGAACTTTGGTTGTTCGGATGTTCTGCAAACACAAGTTCCAAAGGTGCCAAAACACAGTTAAAGTCTATGGGACACTAGCATGAAAAATCAAAAGAGCTCATTTTAAAGGCTTATATGCAAGTTATTGTCATAAAAAGTGTTTGGGGACCTGGGTCCTGCCCCAGGGGACATGTATCAATGCAAACATTTTTTTTAAAAACTGAAGTTTTTTCGGGAGCAGTGTTTTTTTAATGCTTAAAGTGATACAATAAAAATTAAATATTCCTTTAAATATCATGCCTGGGTGGTGTCTATAGTATGCCTGTAAAGTGGCGCATTTTTCCCGTTTTTAGAACAGTACCACAGCAAAATGACATTTCTAAAGGAAAAATTGTCATTTAAAACTGATCGCGGCTGTAATGAATTGTCAGGTCTCGGCAATATAGATAAAACTCATTAAAAAAAAGAGCATGGGATCTCCCCCCAGTCCATTACCAGGCCCTTTGGGTCTGGTATGAATATTAAGGGGAACTCCAAATCAAAATTAAAAAAAAAAAATTGCGTGGGGGTCCCTCTAAAATCCATACCAGGCCCTTTGGGTCTGATATGGAAATTGAGGGGAACCCTGCACCAATTTTTTTTTTAAATGGCATAGGGGTCCCCCCAAAATCCATACCAGACCCTTCAGTTCTGGTATGAATTTTAAGGGGAACCCTGCACCAAAATTAAAAAAAATGGCTTAGGGGTCCCCCTCAAAATCCATACCAGACCCTTATCTGAGCACACAACCTGGCAGGCTGCAGGAAAAGAGGGGGATGAGAGAGCGCCCCCCTCCTGAACCATACCAGGCCACATGCCCTCAACATGGGGAGGGTGCCTCATCCCCACAACCATTGCCCGGTGGTTGTGGGGGTCTGTGGGTGGGGAGCTTATCGGAATCTGGAAGCCCCCTTTAACAAGGGGACCAATTTACCCCTACCATTTCACAAAAAAAGTGTCAGAATGTTAAAAACGACAAGACAGCTTGGGGACAAGTCCTTTTTTAAAAAATAAAAAAATAAAATTGTCCCATGATGTCCATTCATCTTCTTATATCACTCCACTGATGGACCGAAAAAGATAAAAAAAAAATCCGCCACCAATTCGCCTCCATGGGAGGCTCCCACTGTGTGACACTTCATCACCTTTGACAGTTCTTATATAACTAGGATGGGGCCACCCTGTGATGTACCCGGTGACCCCGCCCCCTCTGACACCACGGGGACTTTCCCATGGCTACCCCTTGGCGTCGGAGGGGGCGGGGCCACCCGGTTATGTAAACGGATGGCCCCGCCCCCCGACAAGTAGGAGACGTTTGTAAGTTAGATGTTTGAAAGTAGGGTCCTGCCCTATATACTCAGCAGAAATTTGGGCCTTAGGTGTTGCTGTGGCCACAACACTGTAAGCCCTCGCAGGGCCCTGCTGTGAAATATTAGATCAAGAATTGTAATTACATGCCCCTGTTGAACAGGAGCTGAAAAATTAGGCCTTAGGCACTGGTGCTGGTGCCACAACACTGCAACCCCTCACAGACACTCTAGTTGGAACGCAGGAACGAGCCCTGCTGCAAAGTATTGCATCAAAAATTGTAATTACACGCCCCTGTTAGACAGGAGCAGAAAAATTGGGCCTTGGGCACTGGTGCTGGTGCCACAACACTGCAACCCCTCACAGACACTCTAGTTGGAATGCAGGAACGAGCCCTGCTGCAAAGTATTACATCAAAAATTGTAATTACACGCCCCTGTTAAACAGGGGCTGAAAAATTGTGCCTTAGGCACTGGTGGTGGCGCCCAGAACCAAAAATGTTCTTACAAGCTATCAGCGTGATGATTGAGGAGGAAGAGGATAATTACTCAGGGATAGTCACTCAGCATCAGCATAGGCAGTTTTTGAAGGGATCTGAGATTTCAAAAAAAATTATTCGGTTACATCAGCATCAGGTGCTTGGTAGCTGGTGGTGATCCAAGACTGATTCATTTTTATGAAGGTCAGTCGATCGACCGAGTCGGTGGACAGACGCACCCTGTGATCGGTTGCCACGCCTCCAGCAGCACTGAATGTGCGTTCCGAAAGAACGCTGGATGCAGGACAGGCCAGTAGCTCAATTGCATACTGTGCAAGCTCTGGCCAGTGATCCATCCTCAAGACCCAGTAACCCAGAGGATTTTCGGTGGGAAAGGTGTCCAAGTCTGATCTTGCCCCTAGGTATTCCTGCACCATGTAAAACAGACGCTGGCGATGGTTGCTGGAACCGATCATACCTTGGGGCTGCGGACCAAAAAATTGTCTGAACGCATCGGTCAGACGGCCACCTTCTCCACTGCTCCTTCTTTGACTGACCGAAGCCTCAGCAACACGTTGTCCAGAAACAGGAGTTTGTAACCTCCCAGTCTCTGGGAACGCGTTGCACAGACCTTTCTGCAAGGCCTCCCAAAGATGTTTCATCCTCTGCTCCCTCTGCGATGGCAAGATAAGGTCCGCAACCTTACCCTTGTAACGTGGATCAAGGTGGGTTGCGTATTCTCCTTGATACCACGAATACGAGGATCCTTACGCAGGCTTTGCAGGATCAGGGAGGCCATGCAGCGTAGGTTTGCTGAGGCATTCGGTCCGGAGTCCTCTGGGTCACTAAGGACGACATGGTCCGCAGCCACCTCCTCCCAGTCACGTACAAGTCTATGTGTTTCTTGGGACTGATCCCTTAAAGACTGCTGCTGATGCTGAGTGCCAGGCTCCACCTCCATACTGACACAATCTTCCTCCTCCTCCTCCTCCTCCTCTTCCTGTGTGATCGGCGGGCACGCAGGAACACTGTCTGGATAAAGGGGGCCTTGAGAGCTAAGGAAGTCCTCCTCTTCCTGCCTCTGTTCTGCCTCAAGTGCCCTGTCCATTATTCCACGCAGCGTGTGCTCCAACAGGTGGACAAGGGGGACAGTGTCACTGATGCATGCACTGTCACTGCTCACCATCCTTGTGGCCTCCTCAAATGGTGACAGGACAGTGCATGCATCCCTGATCATGGCCCACTGGCGTGGGGAAAAAAAACCAAGCTCCCCTGATCCTGTCCTGGTGCCATAGTCGCACAGGTACTCATTGATGGCCCTCTGCTGCGTGTGCAGCCGCTGCAGCATGGCCAACGTTGAGCTCCACCTGGTGGGCATGTCACAGATTAGGCGGTTCTTGGGCAGGTTAAACTCCTTTTGGAGGTCCGTCAGCCAAGCACTGGCATTATATGACCGGCGGAAATGCACACAGACTTTCCTGGCCTGCCTCAGGACATCCTGTAAGCCCGGGTACCTGCCCAAGAACCACTGCACCACCAAGTTAAGGACGTGAGCCAAACAGGGCACATGGGTCATTTGTCCCTGTCGGAGGGCAGAGAGGAGGTTGGTGCCATTGTCGCAAACCACCATTCCTGCCTTAAGTTGGCGTGGCGTCAACCACCTCTGAACCTGCCCCTGCAGAGCTGACAGAACCTCTGCCCCAGTGTGGCTCCTGTCCCCCAAGCACACCAGCTCAAGCACCGCATGGCATCTGGCGGAACAACCTCCAACACTACTGCACCTTGTCCTGCATCCTTCCCAGCTGCCAGCAGAGTCACCCAATGCGCCGTGAAACTTAGGTAACGTCCCTGTCCATGCCTGCTGGACCATGAGTCAGCGGTAATATGCACCTTACCGCTGACCGCCCTGTCCAGCGAGGCATGGACATTGCCTTCCACATGCCGGTAGAGAGCCGGAATCGCCTTCCGTGAGAAAAAGTGGTGTTTGGGTACCTGCCATTGAGGAACCGCACATTCCACAAACTCACGGAAGGGGGCAGAGTCTACCAACTGAAAAGGCAGCAGTTGAAGTGCCAGCAATTTTGCCAAGCTAGCATTCAACCGCTGGGCATGTGGATGGCTGGGAGCAAACTTCTTTCGGCGGTGCAGCAGCTGGGGCAGGGAAATTTGCCTGGTACAATCTGACGTCGGTGTACCAAAAGCAGATTGCCCACAAGTACTTGGCTGTGACACACCTAATTCTACACCTTCATTCCTCTCAGTGCAGGTCTCAGAGAGGACTGAAGGTCTAGTGGGGTTGGAAATCTCAGCTGATGAGGAGCAAGGAGAGGTCCTTTTTGTTCTTTGGTGTGGGTCTTTTAGATGCGCTTGCCAACGAACTGCATGGCAGGTCAACATATGTCTGGTCAAGCATGTGGTACCCAAGCGGGAGATGTTTTGGCCACGTGAGATACACTTGAGACATATGTTGCAAATAGCAGCGGTGCGATCTGATGCACTCGTCTCAAAAAAGGCCCACACCAAAGAACTTTTTGAATAACGCGCAGAGACTGCAGCGCCCTGCACATGTGATGCAGTCAATGTGCTGCCCTTAGGCTGGCCCCTGGAGGGCATCCTGCCTCGTTGGTGATGTGCCGCCTCCTCCTCCTCCTCCTCCTCCTCTCTCCTATCAGGCACCCACGTTGAGTCAGTGACCTCATCATCCCCTCCCTCCTCATCACTGGAGCAAACCCGGCAGTATGCTGCAGCAGGGGGAGCATGACTGCCAAATTGCTGTCCTTCTTGGGCACCCCCTCTGTCCGTGCTCATGTTACTGCCTTCATCAAGCTCAGTATCATCATCAGAGCCTTCCAAATGCTGGGCATCCTCCTGGAGCATGTACCCAACACTGTAGTCAAACAGTTCGAGGGACTCCTCAGGAGGACATGGTGGAGTTAGGGAAGGAGTCACTGATGACATTGAGCCGAGGGAAGAGGCTGCTGCTTTGCCAGACAAAGCACCCTGGGCATGGGTGAGAGAGGATGAGGAGGATGAGGACGGCTTGGTCATCCACTCGACCAAGTCTTCCGCATGTTGCGGCTCAACACGGCCAGCTGTCGAAAAAAAGCGTGTCCCATGGCCACGTGCTGATGAGGATGCACCGTCTCCACGACCAGCACTAGACACAGAGCCTGCTTGCCCTCTCTTATTGGCTTGTGACTGTCTGCCTCTCCTTCTTGGCCTTCCAGACATACTAATGGCCTGTAGCTGCACTAAGCTGGGATATATATATATATATATATATATATATATATATATACTGCAGCTAGCAAAATCAACTACCTGCCTGTAGTATGAGAACACCACCAACCTTCTACAGGTAGCTTTAGCTGAACACTGTGAGGTGGACGCACCCCACTAACTTGTAGGTTTAGCTGAACACTGTGAGCAGGACGCACTGCACTAACTGTAAATAGTCTAGCTGCCTGACCGTGGTACTAATAGGATCAAAAGAACACCAGTAATTTTCTTTAGGTAGCTGTAAATACTTTAACAAGACAAGCCTGCCTGTCAGTAGGAAGATAACAGGAACGGATCTAGCTGAACACTGTGAGCAGGACGCACTGCACTAAATGTAAATAGTCTAGCTGCCTGACCGTGGTACTAATAGGATCAAAAGAACACCAGTAATTTTCTTCAGGTAGCTTTATATACTGTAACAAGACAAGCCTGCCTGTCAGTAGGAAGATAACAGGAACGGATCTAGCTGAACACTGTGAGCAGGACGCACTGTACTAAATGTAAATGGCTGACCGTGGTACTAATAGGATCAAAATAACACCAGTAATTTTCTTCAGGTAGCTTTATATACTGTAACAAGACAAGCCTGCCTGTCAGTAGGAAGATAACAGGAACGGATCTAGCTGAACACTGTGAGCAGGACGCACTGCACTAAATGTAAATAGTCTAGCTGCCTGACCGTGGTACTAATAGGATCAAAAGAACACCAGTAATTTTCTTCAGGTAGCTTTATATACTGTAACAAGACAAGCCTGCCTGTCAGTAGGAAGATAACAGGAACGGATCTAGCTGAACACTGTGAGCAGGACGCACTGTACTAAATGTAAATGGCTGACCGTGGTACTAATAGGATCAAAATAACACCAGTAATTTTCTTCAGGTAGCTTTATATACTGTAACAAGACAAGCCTGCCTGTCAGTAGGAAGATAACAGGAACGGATCTAGCTGAACACTGTGAGCAGGACGCACTGTACTAAATGTAAATAGTCTAGCTGCCTGACCGTGGTACTAATAGGATCAAAAGAACACCAGTAATTTTCTTTAGGTAGCTGTAAATACTGTAACAAGACAAGCCTGCCTGTCAGTAGGAAGATAACAGGAACGGATCTAGCTGAACACTGTGAGCAGGACGCACTGCACTAAATGTTAATAGTCTAGCTGCCTGACCGTGGTACTAATAGGATCAAAAGAACACCAGTAATTTTCTTTAGGTAGCTGTTAATACTGTAACAAGACAAGCCTGCCTGTCAGTAGGAAGATAACAGGAACGGATCTAGCTGAACACTGTGAGCAGGATGCACTGCACTAAATGTAAATAGTCTAGAAGATAACAGGAACAGATCTAGCTGAACACTGTGAGCAGGACGCACTGCACTAAATGTAAATAGTCTAGAATTTAACAGGAACGGATCTAGCTGAACACTGTGAGCAGGACGCACTGCACTAAATGTAAATAGTCTAGAAGATAACAGGAACGGATCTAGCTGAACACTGTGAGCAGGACGCACTGCACTAAATGTAAATAGTCTAGAAGATAACAGGAACGGATCTAGCTAAACTGAGTACAGTGTATATATATATATGCAACACCTGGAATGCATATATATACACAATACACTGTAAGTGCAGCTAACTGACTGACTGTTCTGCCTAATCTATCTAACTCAAATCAAACACTGTCTCTCTGTCTATCTCTTTCAACGCCGGAACACACACTACACAGGGCCGCCGTGCAGGCGGCCTTATATAGTGTGGGGCGTGTACTAAATCCCCTGAGCCATAATTGGCCAAAGCCTCCTTGGCTTTGGCCAATTACAGCTCTCTGTTCAGGTGGCGCTGTGATTGGCCAAGCATGCGGGTCATAGTGCATGCTTGGCCAATCATTAGCAAGTAATGCACTGCGATGCCGCAGTGAATTATGGGCCGTGACGCGCCACACGAATTTGGCGGGAACGGCTCATATCGTTCGCAATTCGGCGAACGACCGAACAGCCGATGTTCGAGTCGAACATGGGTTCGACTCGAACACGAAGCTCATCCCTACTCTGCAGCTTAAGCATGTATTTGCAAATGTGTGCAAACCAAACCCCTGTTTTAACACAAACTGGTAGACAGAATAATTTGGTTGGTTGCAGGCTGATTGGTAAGTTGAGTTGGGTATTTTCTTTGGTTTTGTTTGACATTCATTGCCCTTCCATGTGCTCCTTGCTGCGAAGGCCAGTTATAGGTGGAGCAGTGGCCATTTGTTTGTACTGAGTAAGTAAGTACCCAAACTCATTCACACACAAAAAAGTAAAAAGAAAATAAAGACACTTACACAGTTTATATAAAAATATCCCCACGATGTAAATCCATCATCAGCCATATCATCCATTGATGCAGATCCACATCAATCACAATTAACGATGCCCAATTCTTGTCAAAATAAAATAAAAAAAAGATCACCATCTGACTGACATGTCCAACCACTTTGCTGACCCAAACTAAATGATAATCCCTGGGGCCCCGTCACTAAAAGAAAAAAATATGGGTCTTTTAGATTATGTCATTAACCAATATGGCTATGGTCATATTTGGTCAACATCATTGCCTAAATATGTCCATGTGACCATGCTTGGAAGACTGCTTTGAGAGAGGTTCCCCAAAAAATGAGTGTTCTATCTCAAAGCAATCTAGTCCTAAGTAGGGATGAGCCGAACACCCCCCTGTTCGGTTCGCACCAGAACATGCGAACAGGAAAAAAGTTTGTTCGAACACGCGAACACCGTTAAAGTCTATGGGACACGAACATGAATAATCAAAAGTGCTCATTTTAAAGGCTTATATGCAAGTTATTGTCATAAAAAGTGTTTGGGGACCTGGGTCCTGCCCCAGGGGACATGGCTCAATGCAAAAAAAAGTTTTAAAAACGGCCGTTTTTTCAGGAGCAGTGATTTTAAAAATGCTTAAAATCAAACAATAAAAGTGTAATATCCCTTTAAATTTTGTAGCTGGGGGGGTGTCTATAGTATGCCTGTAAAGGGGCACATGTTTCCCGTGTTTAGAACAGTCTGACAGCAAAATGACATTTCGAAGGAAAAATGCCATTTAAAACTACTCGCGGCTATTGCATTGCCGGTCCGACAATACACATAGAAGTTCATTGATAAAAACGGCATGGGAATTCCCCACAGGGGAAACCTGAGCCAAAATTTTAAAAAAAATTATGTGGGGGTCCCCCTAAATTCCATACCAAGCCCTTCAGGTCTGGTATGGATATTAAGGGGTACCCCGGCCAAAATTAAAAAAAAAAATGACGTGGGGTCCCCCTAAATTCCATACCAGACCCTGCAGGTCTGGTACGGATTTTAAGGGGAACCCCGCGCCAAAAAAAAAACGGCGTGGGGTCCCCCCAAAAATCCATACCAGTCCCTTATCCGAGCAGGCAACCTGGCAGGCCGCAGGAAAAGAGGGGGGGACGAGAGAGCGCCCCCCCTCCTGAACCGTACCAGGCCACATGCCCTCAACATTGTGAGGGTGCTTTGGGGTAGCCCCCCAAAACACCTTGTCCCCATGTTGATGAGGACAAGGGCCTCATCCCCACAACCCTGGCCGGTGGTTGTGGGGGGCTTATCGGAATCTGGAATCCCCCTTTAACAAGGGGACCCCCAGATCCCGGCCCCCCCCTGTGTGAAATGGTAAGGGGGTACTTACCCCTACCATTTCACTAAAAAACTGTCAAAAATGTTAAAAATGATAAGATACAGTTTTTGAGAATTCCTTTATTTAAATGCTTCTTCTTTCTTCTATCTTCCTTCATCATCTTCTTCTGGTTCTTCTGGCTCTTCTGGTTCTTCCTCCGGCGTTCTCGTCCAGCATTTCCTCCGCGGCGTCTTCTATCTTCTTCTCCTCGGGCCGCTCCGCACCCATGGCATGGGGGGAGGCTCCCGCTCTTCTCTTCATCTTCTTCATCTTGTTCTTTTCTTCTCTTCTTTTCTTCTTCATTTTCTTCTCCGGGCCACTCCGCATCCATGCCGGCATGGAGGGAGGCTCCCGCTGTGTGACAGCGTCTCCTTGTCTCACGGTTCTTAAATAATGGGGGGTGGGGCCACCCGGTGACCCTGCCCCCTCTGACGCACGGGACATGATGGGACTTCCCTGTGGCATTCCCCGTGACGTCACAGAGAAGTCCCGTCAAGTCACTGTGCATCAGAGGGGGGCGGGGTCACCGGGTGGCCCCGCCCCCCATTATTTAAGAACCGTCAGACGAGGAGACGCCGTCACACAGCGGGAGCCTCCCTCCATGCCAGCATGGATGCAGAGCGGCCCGGAGAAGAAAATGAAGAAGAGAAGAAGATGAAGCAGAGAAAAAGATGAAGAAGAAGATGAAGAAGAGAAGAAGATGAAGAAGAGAAGAAGATGAAGAAGAGAAGAAGATGAAGAGAAGAGCGGGAGCCTCCCCCCATGCCATGGGTGCAGAGCGGCCTGAGGAGAAGAAGATAGAAGACGCCGCGGAGGAGATGCTGGACGAGAACGCCGGAGGAAGAACCAGAAGAGCCAGAAGAACCAGAAGAAGAAGAAGAAGATGAAGGAAGATAGAAGAAAGAAGAAGCATTTAAATAAAGGAATTCTCAAAAACTGTCTCTTGTCATTTTTAACATTTTTGACAGCCTGGATCTGGGGGTCCCCTTGTTAAAGGGGGCTTCAAGACTCTGATAAGCCCCCCACCCGCAGACCCCCACAACCACCGGCCAGGGTTGTGGGGATGAGGCCCTTGTCCTCATCAACATGGGGACAAGGTGTTTTGGGGGGCTGCCCCAAAGCACCCTCCCAATGTTGAGGGCATGTGGCCTGGTACGGTTCAGGAGGGGGGGCGCTCTCTCGTCCTCCCTCTTTTCCTACGGCCTGCCAGGTTGCGTGCTCGGATAAGGGTCTGGTATGGATTTTTGGGGGGACCCCACGCCGTTTTTTTTTGCGTGGGGTTCCCCTTAAAATCCGTACCAGACCTAAAGGGTCTGGCATGGAATTTAGGGGGACCCCCACGTTATTTTTTTTTTAAATTTTGGCAGAGGTTACCCTTAATATCCATACCAGACCTGAAGGGCCTGGTATGAAATTTAGGGGGACCCCCATGTCATTTTTTTTTAATTTTCTTTCGGGGTTCCCCTGTGGGGAATTCCCATGCCGTTTTTATCAATGAACTTCTATGTGTATTGTTGGACCGGCAATGCAATAGCCGCGAGTAGTTTTAAATGGCTTTTTTCCTTCGAAATGTCATTTTGCTGTCAGACTGTTCTAAACACGGGAAACATGCGTCCCTTTACAGGCATACTATAGACACCCCCCAGCTACGAAATTTAAAGGGATATTACACTTTTATTGTTTGACTTTAAGCATTAATAAAATCACTGCTCCTGAAAAAATGGCAGTTTTTAAAACTTTTTTTTGCATTGATCCATGTCCCCTGGGGCAGGACCCGGGTCCCCAAACACTTTTTATGACAATAACTTGCATATAAGCCTTTAAAATTAGCACTTTTGATTTCTCCCATAGACTTTTAAAGGGTGTTCCGCGGCATTCGAATTTGCCGCGAACACCCCAAATTGTTCGCTGTTCGGCGAACTTGCGAACAGCCAATGTTCGAGTCAAACATGAGTTTGACTCGAACTAGAAGCTCATCCCTAGTCCTAATCTTATGGGTACCAAGTTTTTTGGCACCCCTGCAATGTACAAATGACACAGGTCCCTCTTCCTCACTGAAGTTGGTCATGATTTTAAGTGCCTAGTGAATTCTGGGGCAGGAGTTCCTCATGATATCACTACCCATATTTGCTGTACATTACAATGTATTGCATTAAAGGCTAACTCTATCTTTTGCATCATGTTACATCTGTATTTAGGGTGTAACATGTTACAAACAGGACATTGATCACCACTGTCCATTGTTGCAATCCAATGCCACTTCCTCCTGCTCTTTTAAAGGTGGACTTAACTTTTAATGCATGGTAAAATGCAGCAATTTAGTATAAGTTAATGAAGCAGGGCGACACAACAGCGCTCATTTGAGTGCAGTAAGTTAAAACTGGCACATGGTTTAATAACAAAGGTAAAATTGGCAACTCACAAAGGAGGGGGTTGTAACAGGCATATCACAATAGTGACCTCACCATATTGTCCTTGTCCAGATAACTGGCGATGTGGGGCACTGCTGGTGACTTGCTCGCTCCGGGTTTCCCAAGGCTCCGAGTGGATCTGGCAGTCGTCTTCTCGTCAGCTGTGATGTCACTGGACATGGGACAAGGGGCCGTCAGGCGCACGTTCGGAGAATGCGTGCTCCTTATTCAGGATGTGATCATGGCATTGGGATATGCCTATTACAACCCCCTCCTTTTTGAGTTTCCTATTTTACGTTTGTTATTAAACCATGTACCTGTTTTAACTTACTGCACTCAGATGAGCGCTGCTGTGTCTCCCTGCTTCATACTCACAGGGCTGCTTCCTCTTTGACAGCTGGCTGCACAACCTGAATGCTCAACTTTTGAGCAGGGACATAGTTACTCCTATGTATTGGACTATTTAATCAGTTCCCAGACTCCCCAACCATATTTTTTTCTACATTAAATGTTGTGAATTGCCTCCATAGATACACATATTAACATTTACCACCTTACTTGTCACTCTCTAAGCGCCACTGTACACACACCATTTTAGTATGTGTCAATGCAACCTTTAGGTGTGAATGAGCTATATGGAGGAAAACACAGTATCTGATAAAACATGCCCTAGAGAAGGGGGTGTCAAAATCAATTTCATTGTGGGCCTCATCAGCATTATGGTTGCCCTCAAAGGTCTGGTTGCATCTGTAAGGCTAGATGTCCAGAGCACCCCACTCCCCTATAGCCCAGGTGTCAAAAGCCCTCTACCATCAGAAGTCAAAGGTCCCTTAGCTTGCCTTGCTGCCAGGATTAGTTTGGGGACAGAGTTGGGAAGTAGAAAGTGCAGGATCTGCAGGAGGACCAGAGGAGGGCTGGAGTCTGCGGAATGCTGAGCCAGGGGAGACAGAGATAAGGGGGTGCTATGGCTGAACAGTGAGGTGCAAGATCTGCAGGATGAGTTCTGTCCCTTTCTTTGCTTCCAACTACTGAGGTGAGTGTTTGCACAGACAAGCTTCTCCTTGGCTGCACTGAGAAGTGCAGGATCTGGTGGAGGAGTTCCATCCTCCTCTCTGCTGCCGACTGATGAGACAAGGTGGAGGCAGAGTTAAGGGGGGTGCCAAAGCTGCAGGAGAGGTGTGAAGGCCACATGAAATGGTTTGGCAGGCTAAGTTTTGCCCGTGGGCCTTGTATTTGACATATGTGCAATAGAGTGTGTGCTAATATGCTTGTATGAAACAAGGATATTGTACTATAAGTTCTTTTGGATCTACAGTATATAGTCTGTAAAGCTTGAATTAGATTTTTTTAAATAATGGTAAAATAAACATTTAAATTGCAGGTTATCTCTAGGCAAAATATGGTTATACAAGTGTTAAAACTTTAAAATCATTTTGTATATGTATGCTCGTGGCAGCTTTACACATTGCTGAATCTTTAGCTTTCATAAAAAATGTCTAAGTTGTTTATAATTCTGCTGGCAATTCAGGCCTTCCAAAATAGCCCTTCCAAGTAGAAAATTATTTTTGATAAGACAAAATAACTTGTATTGATGCCCCTAGACAGAAAATTACCTAGACATTCATGCATATAGTTCTGCACCTGCACTATTAGGCTACATAGAACTAAGTTGCAAGAGAAGAAAAATATGAACAATGGAAAAAAATAAAACACAAGACTAAAATTATTGTCACAAACAAATCTAAATCTAGATGCTAATTACAACATATTTTTTCTGTGACAAATATGAAAAACGACTTGGCTTTTAAAAGAAACCACATGAGCACTTTTTGTTCCTCAGAATCAGAATTTTCAATGACTGTGCAGGTGTTAAATTACTGCATATCAAGTCCACAAACTCTGTGTGATGCATGATGGGAACAGTAGAACTCAAGCTTATAAAATCATTCTCTCGGAAAAGTTGACTTAGAAAGATGTAATAGTGAGGTGATGGGAATGTCAGAAAATGTTACTGATATAAAGATAAATAATTTTTACACACCTAAAATAAGTGCTTACTGTATATGTCGAAAAAAATAACTTGCTGAATAATACTTTCTATAAAAATTAGGTGCACACTTTTCTGCTTAAGTAAAAAATAGAGGTGCTTTTTGCTTGCTTCCTTCTGTATTCTACCCTATTCCTAATGGAACATGGACATAGAGGACAAAGGACAATAGGGAAGTGTCCTGCAGACATGCATCCCTAATTCTGATTCACACAAAATAACAAAAGGGCCAAGCTTTACCTGCATAATTGCATTGTATTTTCCAATAATTTCATTAGTATTTCAAGGTAAAAGGCAATACAAAATATTGTACTGTTTCTTCATTCAAACACAATAGATAAATTACAGTGAAAACAGTTGAAGAATCAAATAGAGTAAAATGTGTATCACCTCCATCAAATTAACGAACATTAATTGTAATTTTCATCCAAAAATAAATAAGAAACAATAAAAAAGATAAAAATTTAAAAAAATAAACAAAGCCAACATACGTGCCACAGGTCATCAAGAGGACTTTGAACAGGAAGATAACAATTAATATGTATTAATGAGCCCTATTTAAGGTCCAGTGGTATTAAAAATCTGGGGCCAGGTCAACCATATGATATTATAAGCATTGAGGCTCTGGGTGTTGTGTGCTAGAAAACGTTCATAATTATAATGAGTGCTGACTCAGTGTATCACTTCAATTACATTAAGGGCAGAGATTGCCCTCCAATTATTGGTGTTAGCTAGGCTTGCTGCAAATAGGATATGTGACACTATAGTTCTACATTGAATTGGGTAAATCTCAATAGAAATATTGCGGGGAAAGATAGGAAAGGATCCCGGTCACTTACAAGATATATAAAATATATAAAACAGAGTGTTACAGAAGCTCTTTACACTTTCACATTCCCGCATAATATGGAGGGGATTTCCCTCTATTCCACACTGGCACCAGCAAAAGGCTGACTTATCAGGGTATAACAGCAAGAGTCTATATGTATCATTATTTTAATGATTGATGCAATGCATAGTCTTAAAATTATTAAGAATCAGATGTTGCCATGCAGAGGGTGGAAGGGTGGAAGGGGGGGAACTACTTTGACAAATCTTTTTCACGTTTAAGCATAGTAGAGGTTTTACTAAACTCTTTATTATATTGTAGATAGTTAGAAAAAAATATATAAACGAACATATCGGTAACATTAGGAGAGGCTTTACAAAACATTCAGTATTCAGACATTATGACGAAGTGCACCACAGAGACACCTCCAACACACTATACATGGGGATCGATAAATATAAACCCCATTGGAGGGGGAGCTCACTTGTTAGGCAAATTTCCAAACAGGAAATGTCTTGGATTTTTCATCTCAAAACTTATGTACCTTTGGGTTAAACGTGGACACTGATTTCAACGCATTCATTAACAACTCTTAGTCTGTGGCTTGTGTCTCTGTCCAGCCTTATTGGTATTTTTATTTTTATTTTTATTTGATCTTTGGCCAGTTTCTATGAGCCCTAGGGCTCTTGTGATATCATGTGGATGCTATACTGATTTAATATTTTTTCAATTTGCTATTTTCTTTTGTATGCATTTTTTACTGTGATCACGACTGACCACCATGGTTAACATAATTGGATATTTTTGATATAAGATATCCACTGTATATGCAACTTACATTGTATTTGTGAATCAATGACCCTATTAATGTTTACCAAATGTATAATTCAATCATTTACATTTTATAATTTATTTATGTTTCTTGCTTTGAGTCCCCATGCATGTAATATTCAACAGATTAGTGTTGTCTCATCTGCTGTTATATTTTTTTATTCATTATTAATTGTTATTAATCTATCACAATTCAATATACAACATGAAAACGGTTTGTTGTCTTGCTCCAGGAGTAAGATTAGGCAATCTTTCTGGTGTTCACTAGGTGTATCGCTTTGCTCATGGCTGGACGTGTCACCCTTATAAACATCTGAGACACTTCCGATGCGCAGTTTCACGAAGTGACACTTTTTATATTTTTAATATATATTTTTATACGTAGTTTAACCTTAGTGGTAATTCAATTATAGCTCCATTTTCCAGATGTGAGGGCAAACTGGTCTATTAGGGCTTTTTTCGATTGGGTGACCAATATTGGTGTCCGCACGTTATTCAGCATAGCGGACATCTATTTGCATCACCGCGCATGTGCACCAATGTGTGGTGACTCAGAACGAGGTTTGGTGCGCAATTTTTAGTATAATTGGAGGTGACGCAGTGTGCCGCCCGTGCCCCTGGACGACGTAAGTTATTACGAAACGCGTAGGGAAGAGCGACGCACTGACGTCACCTCGTACTTCGTATACCCAGAGGACGGGTTGTTTGCTCGTGCTCCGGCTGGCTGAGCAGACTTTGGGCCTGATTTTAACTGCAACATTGAGTTCCACCGTGATCTGATTGGTCGGGAGGGGACCGCCCGATATTGAGGTTTTCTGTTTATCCTGAAGACATCCAGTACTTCTATACATGCATTCCTAGATCCACTGTTATGGGGGATCATGGAGCTCTGGTAAGAGTCCATTTCTGTTGTTTTGGTGGTGGATTTGACTAAAACCTTCACTCAACATTTTTCCGATGATATTCAGCTTGCATCTTATGGACTTTTCATTCATATATTTTTGCACGGGTGTCTTTTTGCTGTTTATCTTTAGATGTTTACCTTTATTCACTAATCATTTTTAATATTTGTGTACCACAATTTATCTACAGAGCACAAATTTATTGATGTTTTTATCATCGATTTATATATTCACATGTAGATGTTTTGGGTTTTCACTTAAATGTACCCTTGACGTTCATTATTAATAGATGAATGTATGAAATTTATTCTGATTATTGATATCAATTTTCGATAGCGCGATTCTGTTTTTTTCTGATTGTTTCCTTGTGTTTATGTATACATGAGAATTGTAACTTTTGGGGGGCCGTGCTTTGGATACAGCTCCATTTAACATTTATCTTAGCGCAATTTCTTTCCCTATTTTTCACATCTCTTGAGTGAGCAAGAGATGGTGGCTATGTTCCTACAAACAGTGGGACCATTGAATAATTGAATAAACATAGCCATCCTGTAAGAGGAAGTTGTATCACAGCAGCAGCAAAAAAAAAAAAAGAGTTTGGGGATTAAGAGGGAGCTGAGAACAACAGACGTACATTTTTTTAAGTTAAGAATATATACTTGAGAAAGACAAAGTTTTTTGTCACTTTAAAGTAACCCAGGAAGGTTGGAATAATCTGTACTGAAAATAAAGAACACAAGCCTCACTAGTGGAAGAACACATGGAAAAACATATCTCAGCAAACCTTAGCACTGCAACCAGGAACTCTGGAGGGCAAAAGGTTTGGTGTACAAAGCGGATGGTGATTTCTCCTTTTTCTTCATTTAAAAAGTATCTTTGGGATTTTCTCTGTGATAAACGGGATACAATCTTCATAAACATTAACATGGACTGTTAAATTCTTAATGTGTTGCTTTTAATGAAGTACATTGAATTAAATCTGAAGCAAAAACCTTTTTTTTTTTTTTTTGCTTTGGAAATAGTGATGATGGGTTAGAAGGTCTGTCAAAAGTGATAATTTCCATGCAGAGTGAACAGTCCATATGCTGCCAATGACCCCCTTTCAAATTTGCTGGGGGTCATGCTTAAAGTGTATCTATGCTCAAATTATTTCTTTCTTTTTTGTTTTTAATGGAATGGGGAAAGGCTAGAACTCAAGAGCTTGGTTAGATCAATTTATTCTCATTTTCTGTTTATGTGACAATCTTTCATCAGAAAGTAAATGAGAGAAAATTTGCAACGGGGAAACAGTAAAAAGCTAACAAGGGTTCCAAAAGTTAACTTGAAAAAAAGCATTTTACTTATGTTGGTGTAGTTGTTAAAGAAATTTCCCCTCATCCTCTGTTCTGGGGAAAACTTTTCACTACATATCGATCTGCCTCTGACGGCAATAAAATTTGACAGGAATTACTAAAGCCTGATACACACGGATCGAATGTCAGGAGACCTCGTCTGGTTAAAAAAAATATATATATATCCAAGAAGCAGAAATTGCTTCTTGCTCATTGAACCTCTAGCAACCTCTGAGGGAACCTTAGGATTCCATGGAATCCTGATTGAGAAAGACTGAATTAAAGTGTAACTGCAGCTTTGGTGCAGTAGCATTTATATTAGAGCACCCCTTGCCACTCCCAGCCTCCACCTTCAGTTAATACTCACCTGCCCTTAACCCAGTTAAATATTGCACACTAGAGCTCTTCACTGCTTATCAGATCTCTTCCTGTCTAGACCCCCACATGGTATTGCATTTATGAGCCCAGAGGGGAAGAGTTTTGACCATCAGCTAGAAGATCTAGTGAGCAATATCTCACTGGAACAGAGACAGGTGAATATTGCACTCGGAGAGGAGACTAAGGGGCAGTGGTTGCAGTTACACTTCAAGTTATGTTAAACTTAAGCTGGTAACTTCTCCACACATATGCTCTGGATGGTCATTTCTAAATACCGTATATACTCGAGTATAAGTCGAATTTTTCAGCCCTTTTTTTTGGGCTGAAAGTTTCCCTTCGACTTATACTCGAGTCCGCGCCGTCTGTCTGCATGATCAGCGTGTCATGCAGGCAGACGGCGGCCGGCGTGTGCTGATAATGCACGGAGGCTATTCCAGCTTTCAAAAGCCGCGCCTCCTGCTCTTCTGTGATAGGCTGAACAGCTGTCAGTGTACAGCCTATCACGGACATTCTCTCATCCTCGTCCGTGGTATGAGAATGAGAGAATGTCTGTGATAGGCAGTTAGCGGTCAGCCTATCACAGACGAGAAGGAGGCGCGGCTTTTGAACTGTGGAATGGCCGCCGAACAGTACCATCACACGGCCGCTGTCTGAGGATGGAGATCGCCACAGGAAGGCTACACAGGACACAGGTAGGCTGCACATGCACACAGGACACACATGCACCCATGCACACAGGACACACATGACACACATACACACAGGACACACATGACACACATACACACAGGACACACATGACACACATACACACAGGACACACATGACACACATACACACAGGACACACATGCACACAGGACACACATGTACACAGGACACACATGCACACAGGACACACATGTACAGGACACACATGTACAGGACACACATGTACAGGACACACATGTACAGGACACACACATATGTACAGGACACACATGTACAGGGTACAGGTAGGCTGCACAGGACACAGGGAGGCAGGCAGCTGCAGATGGACATTATTGACCCTCTGCATTTCTCACCCTCGACTTATACTCGGGTCAATAAGTTTTTCCCAGTTTTTTGTGGTAAATTGGGGGTCTCGACTTATACTCGGGACGACTTATACTCGAGTATATACGGTATATCATTATACATGCATTTTTTTAACCTCAGCGTTTAAATAAAGTGTAACCTTCAAAGTGTTTTCTTTATCATAGAAGATTGCATAATGACAATATGAGAACAAACTAAAAACCAATACTCATATACTTTTATAGAGACTTACAGAATTGCTATTTATAGAAAAGTATATTAGCAAGGAAAATCTTGGGGGCTATAAAACAACATGCAATAGATTTTAGTACCATTCTTAAATTGATGTTGGAAAAAGCTGTTTAAACTGCTCCTGAGGTATATATCAATTTTGATTTATTTCACATCTTTTTCATCTCTATAAGAAAAGAACCAACTCTTTATTGCTTGCTTAAATCACCTTGGACTGATATGAGGATTTATTTTTTCCCCAAATATTCAGCATTTGTGTCAAAAAAGGACAAACACTAAATCGGTGCCTCAATTCATCTCACGCTGATAAGAACTACTGCAATACAGACACACATCACTTATAATATATTTCACATAACTCTTTTTTCTAGAAGTAAACTTGTAAAATTATGAATGCATTTTTTGGCATATATTGTTCAAATGTCCTTCAAATGCTATGAGTTTGTTAAAGTAAAATAAAGGAATAAATCTTACAGTAGCTGTGATCTCCCCACCTGTAAAGATATGTAGTTATCCTCGGAACAAAAATTCAGTCTAATAAAAATTGGGTTGTCAGTTTTTTAATATTTACAGCAATAAATCCATATGATAAGGGCTAAGATTTATCTATATACAGATTATTCCATAAATAAATGTGCATGTGGTGCACCTATTCAGGGTTTTTTCACCTAGACAAAACACAATCTCTAATTTTAAAGTCTATCTAAAATCCTAGCTGTTCTTGTGTTTTTTATTTTACAGTAGGAATCAGAAAAAATGTTTTTTGGTGTCTGTATTGGCAAGATTTCCATCACTTCCAGTCTCTGAGTCACTACAGGAAGTGAGTGGAAATCTCAAAGTAAGGGGAAATTGCCTAGACAGTTGCCACTGGAGCATGTGTCTTCTTTCAAATATTTTCCTCACCTTCTACTCTGCTGACCTCTGAAAAATTTTGAATGTCACCAGTACAAATACAGAAGGTATGTCTCTCCAGCAGGGTCACAGAACAGACAGTAACTTGGTCCAAATAAACTGTTTGCCTAACTAACATATGCAGTGGCTGTGAGCTCTGTTAAACTGTATGTAACACCAGCTACTTACAATATACAGCTACTCTATTTATTCTGGCGGCAGTACAAAAACTTCCTGTTCCACTCCCAGAACAAAAATGAGTAAGGCTATGCGCTGCTCAGCTATTCACAGGGAGTTTTGTATTCTATAATGGAATACAAAGCTTTTTCCATGTCGCTGAAGTGGAGAGGTGGGCAGATGATGTCATGATCTCTGACTCTGTCAATAAGAGGAAGCTTTGTATTCATTCATAGAGTATAAAGCTCACTGTGAATGGCTGAGCAGCATTCAGCCCAAAGCTGAGAGCAAGGTGGAAAGTAACCATCCCACTGCTGATACACAGCTCTTTATTCTATATGTAGCTGAGGCTACATTCAGTTTATACAGTGCACACAGATGCTGCATCTGTTACTGAAGGAAATAGTTCATTTGGACCAGCTTGGTCCAAACCAACTATTTAAACACTAACTATATACATGAACTATTTAAACGCAAAAAAAACTAAGCACTAAAACAGAGATCAGCTTAAAATGTATTCCTCTTTAAAATATATGCTAAATAATAAACTCAATGCTTGATCAAAGATAGGAAACTAATTATTAAATTGATTATATTTAAAAAGTATAAAACAGAAAGTGTAAAGTAATAAGTTTAAAAGTATGCAATAGTTTTTAAACCGGCACACTTTTATTAAATACTGCTTGAATAGAACTCATAATTTGTACCTGCAAGATTCTGATTAACACCAGCTTTTTTTTTTCTCCTTTTATAATTAAAGCAACCTGTTGTGAAAAAGTAATTGTTAAAACTGCTTTTGAAGAAGGCAGTAAATACTCATCTTTCCTGATGCCCGTGTGCCTGTGTGTTTACTCTCAGTCAATATTTATAACGATGGTGAATCTCCCCAGCAGGGATACAGACAGAAATCTAAATATGACAGAGGTTTTAACACTTCCCTTATAGTCAAAACTTAAAAAATATTATGCCTTAAGATACACCTGAATTGTTTGGCAAAAGTTAACTATCATTTCAAAGTTATATTCTTGAGGGGATGTCGCAACCACGCTGCAAGATAGCTCCATGAGATCAAAATTGGGGGTTCACATCCAAAATGGAGCCTCCGCTCCACTCCCTTTTATTGGAGCCTTCTCTCCTCACTCCACCTCAGCTAATGTAGTGCTATGCCCAAGTACAGAAGAGAGCCGCCGCACCATCAAGAATGATTGGGGCTCTTCACGCTGATGCTGAACAAAATGGTGGAAGGATCAGCTCTGCACAGCACTCCAGAGCTTCTCCAGTGGTGGATGCTGGTCAGCTTTAAAACAACAGAGCACCACTCCTGCCCTGGCTCAGGCCCAGGCTGTGCCAGGATTTAAACAGCAATCATGCTGAATATCCCCTAATGGAAGTTAGTAACCAGTAGGACACCAAGAGCTCGAACACAGACCGCGTTGATCCTATTGCCAACTTTTCTGTATTAGGTCAACCTGTCTCTGATACTACCCTGAAAGACATTAAAGCAGAAATATGTCACAGCAAAAAATACTATAACATTAGCAGCGCTAAAATAATAGAAACGTTTTAGGATTTGTTAAAAGTTCACTAAAATAGTTAAGTAAGTATGAAGTCCACTTTATATATAAAATGAGACAGATGTTGTAAATGTAGGATTGTCCATCACAGAAAAAACGTTGCAGATAGTGATTCAAAACAATCGCCTCCTCCACACTGCATGGCCTGACCACACAGCAACCTACATCGTCGGCTTTCCTGCTTGCCTTACCGGTGAACACCGCCGGAGCGGTGAGAGGTAGTCAGGAATATCGACTTGTGATACATTGCTGTTACATGCTCTTTTATTTTGAATTACATTGTAAGTGTGCAATCTTGAGGAAACCTGTAATAAATACCTTTTAGTACTGGATTACGCTATGTGTATCTTAGTTCTCTGCTTGTGATGAGCAAACATCTAGATGGATTACATGCAGAGAGCTTATTGTATTTGTTGCTGTGACAAATTTCTGCTTTAGTGTTTTTTATATTATTATTATTATTATCTTGTTATTTTAAAGTAACACACTTTCCATGAGTGCTGATGGAGATATATCAACTGAGTGTTGAATATTTCTAATTTTTCTACCCCGAAAGACATGTTGCTATATTTAAGGGCCTCATTACGTTCTGACATACTGTCATGGATGCACTAATTTAAAGTAGAGGTACAGGACTTGGGAGATGGGAAATGTTGAAGATAAGATATGTGAATTCACTTCTTATTTTAATACTTTGGTGGATGTACACAGAGTGCAGCGCAGAGAAGTCACCAAGATTACATCAACGTGTCACCAGCCCGTTTCTTTTTTTTTATCACTCTGCTCTCTCCTCCTATCAGCATTTTTTTAAATTTTTTTTTATTCCATTCCTTCATTCAGTCTTAATATTCTATTAATATTTTATCACTACTTATTTTAATAATATTCCTTTACTTAGTGACACCACTATTGCCCCTGTTATCCCTATTATCTATCTGCTTGCAGATGTTGTTTCTTTATATATAATCCCCTTTTTTATATACATTTTATACTTTATTTTTATATATCGATACATGCATATAGATTATTGTTTATTCACTAATCTATGAATGGCTGTTTAAATACTATTTCAATACTATACATATCCATTCACCTAATTTTCATTTCCATTTCCATTACGGTCCCATCCAGTTCTCAACCCAATCCAATCTGACTTTTACTTTTCAACACAGTTCACCTCCAGTATTTCACGTGTCCCAATTGTTCAGAACTGCTCCCCGCCCACGTCTTTCAGTTCCACTATACACACTCCCCGGTTTCGCCCACTTGTTCTCTTCACCTCCACTTCACCTCCCTTATATATGGCTCTGTACAGTATCCACATTATGTCTGTTGATAAGGGAGTGCGGCTTGCCAGTACACCGCAGCGCGCCTACTCAAGAAACGCGTCCACTACTGGTGACGTCATCCCCTGCAGCCTGCTGTTCCCTGTGCCTCACGCCTCATCTTGAGTTTGTCTTCCGGAGCCGGCATAACCATCTTAACCGCGGACACCTCTCTGACCAGGCTGTTTTGACAGAGGAACTACAAGGCCCAGGACTCAGAATCGCCACCGTGACATAACCATGTCTATACTTTTATGCCTATCACTTTCTGCTGAAATGTGAGTTTGACTAATATATGTGTATTAAAGCTTGTTAAAAACGTCTGCACCCAGAGGAGCCTCTCTGCTTGTTTTTTTGCAACCCTTTCATGTGGGGCAGACTCCATCAAGTGGATCCACCTGCTCAGCGGGGGATCTGTCAGCTGATCCCCGCTGAGCAATCTGATGACAGGTTTGTGTCCACTCCGTTATTCAGAGCGGACACAAACACAGCCCACTGTTCACTATGGGGCGGTCAAATGGAAATGGACCACCTGTCCGCTTCCATGCGACTGTCATCCATTCCGATCCACTAGACAGATGGGACATGGATTCCCTTCCTCCTTTTTTTTGGCGGCCCAGATCGGATGCAGGCGAGTGTAAATGGACACATACCCTTGTACATTTGCCTCCCCATAAAGAACAATAGGTGGTCAATTGGGTAAGCCTTAAAAATGGACAGGAGGTACAGATCGGTCTGCTGGCGTGAAAGCGGCCTAACTCTCTTAGCATAAAATGTGACTAAATGGATGATGCCCATGTGAAAGGGGTCAAAGGCCAATCCTCTCCTATTCAGAGCAGAGCGGGCACATGACAGGTCCTTGCTCTGCTCTATGGCCAACTAGATACAAATTGACTCTGCAGTCCATTTACACCTGACTACCCCTGATTCGATCCTCCTACACAGAGGAGGATGGAACCCCTTCCATTTGTTTTTAATGGATAGGATTGGATCAGTGGTAGGTGGGTATAAATGGACACAAGTCCATTTACACCCTCCAATCTATAGGGATAAATGGACCATCCAATCAGATCTGCCTGAAAAACTGACAGGCAGATCTGATCAGAACAGTCGTGTAAAAGGGACATTAACTGTTTTTTTTCTTAAAGGACCCAGCACCTGCTGCACAAAAAGAAGGGATACGTACCTGCTATCCAGGATGCTTCCCTTTTGCTCAATACAATAATATTTTTAAGTTATTAGGCTAATCTTTATTTTAAATTTTGAGGGTTAGTAAAACACCCTTAACCTAAACCTAGCCTGTCTAACAAGGGTTCATTAGCAGAGTTTATTGTGTAAAAAAAATACCCTAAGCATAAAGCACTTAATTCTGATTAAAAGTAGGGATGAGTAAATCTGCCTAGGGTTGATCTTTCCATGGGTTTGGCTATTACTATTCCGGGGAACCCAAACTTAGTGGCAAATTCCATTGACATCTTATGGTGGAAAGGAGGGCAAACCTTGGTGTTTAATTCTGGCCATTTTTAAGGGTAATAGGCTAACAATCAAAAATGGCATGGGAAGCTGAACACTGTTGTGGGGAATTTGCAGCAATGCAAGAAAATAAAGAAAAACATACAGCAGGGATGTATAACAGTGGAGAGTCCCGTTGTCAAAATACAATGGCTGGGAAGGATTCCTGCGTCCACCTTCCTTGTGTGGGTGAACACAAAAAAAAGAGCTGTGTGTACCCAGTTATATAGCTATGCATGATGTTATGGAACGGTACAAATTTAACAGACAGTCTCAGTGACAGCATACACTGGCAGCACATAATTAGCTTTAGGCTGGGTTCACATCTAAGCCGCACGCGGCTCACAGCAGGGGTCCGGTGCGTCCCTCATTCACCGTTTCAGGTCCGATTTCAGCACAAATTTTTGGCTGAATTTGGATCTGAAGTGGACCAAAAGATGCAGAGGACCCAGTGCAAATTCACACCGGAGCCGCAGCGGAGATATGTGTACCGGCTTCATAGAGAGGCAGTCAAAATCTCCTGCTATTGCGAATTGGATGCGAGGAGGCCGCATCCAATTCCCACTAGTGTGAACCCAGCCTAAAACATTACTTTTTTCTTTGATAAAGTAGTTTGATTCACGTACAGCAGCAGCACCCCTGTCTCACTGATGAAAATGATCCTGTCACTGATTAACCACTTCCCGCCCACCGGCTAGGCAGCGCGGCTCTCATTCTGAGTGGATGTCATATGACAGCCCTCCAGAATGACAGCTCTCGCTTGCTCGTCGGGGCGTGCATCGCGATGATCAGTGGTGTGGTGTGTCAGTCTGACACACCGCTACACAAATCTCGGTAAAGAGCCTCTGACGGAGGCTCTTTACCACAGGATCAGCCCCGTCCAATCACTGCTGATCACGATGTAAACAGGAAGAGCCATTGATTGGCTTTTCCTCACTCGCGTCTGACAGATGCGAGAAGAGGAGAGCTGATCAGCTGTTCTCCTGACAGGACGGGGCTGTGCTGATTGTTTATCAGCACAGTCCCCCTTCGAATGCCCACCCAGGACCACCAGGATGCCACCAGAACCACCAAGGACCACCAGGTATGCCACCCTAGACCACCAGGGAAATGCCAATCAGTGCTCAGGCAGCTACCAATCAGTGCCCATCCCCAATGCCTGCCATTGCCAGTGCCATCAGTGATGCGTATCAATGCCATCTATCAGTGCCACATATCAGTGCCCATCAGTGCCATGTATCAGTGCCCAGCAGTCCCCAGCAGTGCTGCCTATCAGTGCCACCCATAAGTACCCATCAGTGCAGCCTTTCAGTGCCTATCAGTGTCGCCTATCAGTGCCCACTAGTGCCACCCATGAGTGCCCATCGGTGAAGCCTATCAATGCCCATCAGTGCTGTATATCAGTGCCACCCATCAGAGAAAACTTACTTATTTACAAAATTTTATAACAGAAAAAAAGAAAAACTTTTTTTTTTTCAAAATTTTAGGTCTTTTTTATTTATTTAGCAAAAAATAAAAAATGCAGAGGTGATCAAATACCATCAAACGAAAGCTCTTTTTGTGGAAATAAAATGATAAAAATTCTGTATGGGTACAGAATAGCATGGCCGCACGATTGTCATTTAAACAGCAACAGCGCTGAAAGCTGAAAATTGTCTTGGGCAGGAAGGGGGAGTAAGTGCCTGGTATTGAGGTAGTTAATTACTATCAAACTCTCATTAGGAATTAAGAGACCGCAGATGATGCAGAAGTGTAACATTGGTCAGCAGCAGCACATTTTAATGAAGGACATATTTAAAAATAAGAGTACAGGTAGGTGATTTACCACAAAAAAAATAAATAAATAATATATGTTGAAAATTTTTAACCACGTAATCATTTCCACATTAAGCCTCAGTTATTTTTAGCCTACTTATATTAATCTGAAGTCTGTAAAAATCCCCACACATTTACATCTTTCAATTCTGTGACACATACTATGCCCTTTGAGTAGGTACTGCTGTGTCACAGATCTCACTGAACCTGCCTTATGAACTTCAGAAGTACTGGGGGGGGGGGGATTCAGTAGACAGGGCCAATACAAGAATCACTGATTGCAGGCAGCAAAGTACCATTGGATATTTCTTAGAAACTGAAAGTAATCAGCAGAGAAGAAGCTGCAAAGTATACAGAAAATCCAAGAAGTTATACAAAGAGATGACCAGCAGACAGGAAGCACTTACTACAAGAAAGGAGATTTTTCAAGTTAGCTTATTTCAGATTTTCAAATATAACTTTTAAATTGTAATGAGCAAGGCTATTCCCAAACTTACTAGAGACAAAGATAACAGATAGGGGTTTTACTACAAGAATTAAAGTGGTTGTAAAGGCAGAAGGTTTTTTTTTTATCTTAATGCATTCTATGCATTAAGATAAAAAAACCTTCTGTGTGCAGCGGGCCCCCCTAATACTTACCTGAGCCCATCTCTATCCAGCAATGTTGCAGGAGAGACTCAGCTGCCTGAGATTCCCCCTTCTCATTGGCTGAGACAGCAGCGGAAAGCCATTGGCTCCCGCTGCTGTCAATCAAAGTCAGTGAGCAAATGATGAGAGAGGGAGTGGGGGCTAGCCGCAGCTCTATGTCTAAATTGACATAAGGAGCTGCGGCTCGGGTGCCCCATAGCAATCTGCTTGCTGTGGGGGCACTTGTCAGGAGGGAGGGGCCAGGAGCCACAAAGAGGGACCCGAGAAGAGGAGGATTGGGGCTGCTCTGTGCAAAACTACTGCACAGAGCAGGTAAGTATGACATGTTTGTTATGTTTAAGCAAAAAAAACAAGACTTTAGTATCACTTTAAGATACTACAGGGGATAAAGCAGTGTACAATTGGCCAGCAGCAGGATCTAGCTGGTGTATGCTAGCTGGTGTAACTTTTATTTTTATCTAGGAGGATAGGGGCTGAGGTGAATTAAATGTGAGGTGGTTTCGTTTCATGCTGTTGATACACTTGTTTTTTGTTTTTTTGGTTTTTACTTTCAAATAATACAGCAACATGCTGTAAACAAAAGGCATCTTTGAGCACTCCAAACGTCCTCTTTACATTAGGGATGGAGATCCATAGACTGGACTGACAGCCCCTCTCCTTTTCCCTGTCATCCAGGTGTGAGATCATTTAGCCCGGCATACTCCACCATTATGTCTGGGCTTACGCTCTAGAGACATTAGTCTCCTCTGCATACCAGTGAGAGGATCCAGCACAGACATCTGTGCTTTGAGTTCCTCCCCTTTTGAGGTGTATGTCCTGGGTCCGTTTCCGTCTTTTGCCGGGAGCTGCGATGCGCTCTGCGTGCCCATGTCCCCTCCGTCCCCCTGTGCTTTGCCTCGGGGGGAGGGGGCTCACCCACAGCGCATCGGCGCCACGCCTCCTGCTTCCCGTGTGCCGTCTGGACTTGACGCCATCACGTCAAGCATGTGACGCTGCTATCTCAGCCGGCTTGGTGGGGGAAGTGAGCGTCTGTCAAGGGCGGTTTCTACCGCCGGCGTCGGAGCTCCTCCCCTCTATAGCCGCGCTCGCGTGACGCTGGTGGCGGGCAGCGTGCACGTGTGTGGAGCGGTATATCTGGCCTCCCCCGACACAGCTCCCCATTGCCTTCCTAACATCTGACGACGCAGGTCACCTTACCATTCTCTCCCAGCAGTGAACTTGGTAAGTTCTCCTGGACGATTACTCACTACCCCATAATTAGACATCACTCTCTAATATGAATGAACATCATATTACCTGCTACTATGTACCCTTGTAGACTTTATGACATCTTGACACTATTCATCCTTGCAGATGGTTTTGGTGGCCACTTTGGTTCCAACATTCTGACTTACCACGCATAATCCCTTGCTGTGTCCTGTGCTTTCTGGGGAGTTCTGGATGTATGCCCTACCAGCGCGCTGTTTGATCACCTCAGCTCCCGGCATAGATTGGTTGACCCAGGTGTCATACGTACTATACCTCATTTACAGTGAGTCCTTGTAAGTATTTTGGGATACATCTTTCTATCACCTCTTGGATAGGTTCCACTATATTCCACTAATAATATCTTATTATATCTCATAGATATATTATCAGCACCCGCCCCTGATGAGTGTGAAATACACGAAACGCGTCGGGCATTACTACTTGGGATGCAGATAAAAGCCCCCCTTGTTACCATCTGTTTTGGGCAATTTAGGTTGTCTTGGGATGCCTCTCCTTACCCCGATGAATTTCTTTACAATTTCTCTTCCTACTCTGATTATGCAATGTTTGGTCTCACTGTCTCAATTGCTAGTATTGTCAACATATTTCTGTACATTATGAACTCATTAGAATGTATCACTGATCAATCAGACCACTGTGGGGCACTTGGCTACTATACTCGGATGTACCCCAGTTGCCTGTATTGCATGCACACTTTTAATATTGTGTATGAACAAACATGAAATTACATTTATTATAATGTGTTTTACCTATGTGGTTTTTGTTATTGATTCTGTATTATGTTTTTATGACAATAAATATGTACCTATTGAAAGTATCTCCACCACGTCTATGGCCTCAATTAAAGTCCCAAACTTTTTCATTTACCTTGAAATAGGGATGGAGGCACATTCTATATGTGCCTCATTTAAAGTCCCAAACCCTCCCATTGCCTCTTTACATTAGGGATGGAGATCCATAGACTGGACTGACAGCCCCTCTCCTTTTCCCTGTCATCCAGGTGTGAGATCATTTAGCCCGGCATACTCCACCATTATGTCTGGGCTTACGCTCTAGAGACATTAGTCTCCTCTGCATACCAGTGAGAGGATCCAGCACAGACATCTGTGCTTTGAGTTCCTCCCCTTTTGAGGTGTATGTCCTGGGTCCGTTTCCGTCTTTTGCCGGGAGCTGCGATGCGCTCTGCGTGCCCATGTCCCCTCCGTCCCCCTGTGCTTTGCCTCGGGGGGAGGGGGCTCACCCACAGCGCATCGGCGCCACGCCTCCTGCTTCCCGTGTGCCGTCTGGACTTGACGCCATCACGTCAAGCATGTGACGCTGCTATCTCAGCCGGCTTGGTGGGGGAAGTGAGCGTCTGTCAAGGGCGGTTTCTACCGCCGGCGTCGGAGCTCCTCCCCTCTATAGCCGCGCTCGCGTGACGCTGGTGGCGGGCAGCGTGCACGTGTGTGGAGCGGTATATCTGGCCTCCCCCGACACAGCTCCCCATTGCCTTCCTAACATCTGACGACGCAGGTCACCTTACCATTCTCTCCCAGCAGTGAACTTGGTAAGTTCTCCTGGACGATTACTCACTACCCCATAATTAGACATCACTCTCTAATATGAATGAACATCATATTACCTGCTACTATGTACCCTTGTAGACTTTATGACATCTTGACACTATTCATCCTTGCAGATGGTTTTGGTGGCCACTTTGGTTCCAACATTCTGACTTACCACGCATAATCCCTTGCTGTGTCCTGTGCTTTCTGGGGAGTTCTGGATGTATGCCCTACCAGCGCGCTGTTTGATCACCTCAGCTCCCGGCATAGATTGGTTGACCCAGGTGTCATACGTACTATACCTCATTTACAGTGAGTCCTTGTAAGTATTTTGGGATACATCTTTCTATCACCTCTTGGATAGGTTCCACTATATTCCACTAATAATATCTTATTATATCTCATAGATATATTATCAGCACCCGCCCCTGATGAGTGTGAAATACACGAAACGCGTCGGGCATTACTACTTGGGATGCAGATAAAAGCCCCCCTTGTTACCATCTGTTTTGGGCAATTTAGGTTGTCTTGGGATGCCTCTCCTTACCCCGATGAATTTCTTTACAATTTCTCTTCCTACTCTGATTATGCAATGTTTGGTCTCACTGTCTCAATTGCTAGTATTGTCAACATATTTCTGTACATTATGAACTCATTAGAATGTATCACTGATCAATCAGACCACTGTGGGGCACTTGGCTACTATACTCGGATGTACCCCAGTTGCCTGTATTGCATGCACACTTTTAATATTGTGTATGAACAAACATGAAATTACATTTATTATAATGTGTTTTACCTATGTGGTTTTTGTTATTGATTCTGTATTATGTTTTTATGACAATAAATATGTACCTATTGAAAGTATCTCCACCACGTCTATGGCCTCAATTAAAGTCCCAAACTTTTTCATTTACCTTGAAATAGGGATGGAGGCACATTCTATATGTGCCTCATTTAAAGTCCCAAACCCTCCCATTGCCTCTTTACATTAGGGATGGAGATCCATAGACTGGACTGACAGCCCCTCTCCTTTTCCCTGTCATCCAGGTGTGAGATCATTTAGCCCGGCATACTCCACCATTATGTCTGGGCTTACGCTCTAGAGACATTAGTCTCCTCTGCATACCAGTGAGAGGATCCAGCACAGACATCTGTGCTTTGAGTTCCTCCCCTTTTGAGGTGTATGTCCTGGGTCCGTTTCCGTCTTTTGCCGGGAGCTGCGATGCGCTCTGCGTGCCCATGTCCCCTCCGTCCCCCTGTGCTTTGCCTCGGGGGGAGGGGGCTCACCCACAGCGCATCGGCGCCACGCCTCCTGCTTCCCGTGTGCCGTCTGGACTTGACGCCATCACGTCAAGCATGTGACGCTGCTATCTCAGCCGGCTTGGTGGGGGAAGTGAGCGTCTGTCAAGGGCGGTTTCTACCGCCGGCGTCGGAGCTCCTCCCCTCTATAGCCGCGCTCGCGTGACGCTGGTGGCGGGCAGCGTGCACGTGTGTGGAGCGGTATATCTGGCCTCCCCCGACACAGCTCCCCATTGCCTTCCTAACATCTGACGACGCAGGTCACCTTACCATTCTCTCCCAGCAGTGAACTTGGTAAGTTCTCCTGGACGATTACTCACTACCCCATAATTAGACATCACTCTCTAATATGAATGAACATCATATTACCTGCTACTATGTACCCTTGTAGACTTTATGACATCTTGACACTATTCATCCTTGCAGATGGTTTTGGTGGCCACTTTGGTTCCAACATTCTGACTTACCACGCATAATCCCTTGCTGTGTCCTGTGCTTTCTGGGGAGTTCTGGATGTATGCCCTACCAGCGCGCTGTTTGATCACCTCAGCTCCCGGCATAGATTGGTTGACCCAGGTGTCATACGTACTATACCTCATTTACAGTGAGTCCTTGTAAGTATTTTGGGATACATCTTTCTATCACCTCTTGGATAGGTTCCACTATATTCCACTAATAATATCTTATTATATCTCATAGATATATTATCAGCACCCGCCCCTGATGAGTGTGAAATACACGAAACGCGTCGGGCATTACTACTTGGGATGCAGATAAAAGCCCCCCTTGTTACCATCTGTTTTGGGCAATTTAGGTTGTCTTGGGATGCCTCTCCTTACCCCGATGAATTTCTTTACAATTTCTCTTCCTACTCTGATTATGCAATGTTTGGTCTCACTGTCTCAATTGCTAGTATTGTCAACATATTTCTGTACATTATGAACTCATTAGAATGTATCACTGATCAATCAGACCACTGTGGGGCACTTGGCTACTATACTCGGATGTACCCCAGTTGCCTGTATTGCATGCACACTTTTAATATTGTGTATGAACAAACATGAAATTACATTTATTATAATGTGTTTTACCTATGTGGTTTTTGTTATTGATTCTGTATTATGTTTTTATGACAATAAATATGTACCTATTGAAAGTATCTCCACCACGTCTATGGCCTCAATTAAAGTCCCAAACTTTTTCATTTACCTTGAAATAGGGATGGAGGCACATTCTATATGTGCCTCATTTAAAGTCCCAAACCCTCCCATTGCCTCTTTACATTAGGGATGGAGATCCATAGACTGGACTGACAGCCCCTCTCCTTTTCCCTGTCATCCAGGTGTGAGATCATTTAGCCCGGCATACTCCACCATTATGTCTGGGCTTACGCTCTAGAGACATTAGTCTCCTCTGCATACCAGTGAGAGGATCCAGCACAGACATCTGTGCTTTGAGTTCCTCCCCTTTTGAGGTGTATGTCCTGGGTCCGTTTCCGTCTTTTGCCGGGAGCTGCGATGCGCTCTGCGTGCCCATGTCCCCTCCGTCCCCCTGTGCTTTGCCTCGGGGGGAGGGGGCTCACCCACAGCGCATCGGCGCCACGCCTCCTGCTTCCCGTGTGCCGTCTGGACTTGACGCCATCACGTCAAGCATGTGACGCTGCTATCTCAGCCGGCTTGGTGGGGGAAGTGAGCGTCTGTCAAGGGCGGTTTCTACCGCCGGCGTCGGAGCTCCTCCCCTCTATAGCCGCGCTCGCGTGACGCTGGTGGCGGGCAGCGTGCACGTGTGTGGAGCGGTATATCTGGCCTCCCCCGACACAGCTCCCCATTGCCTTCCTAACATCTGACGACGCAGGTCACCTTACCATTCTCTCCCAGCAGTGAACTTGGTAAGTTCTCCTGGACGATTACTCACTACCCCATAATTAGACATCACTCTCTAATATGAATGAACATCATATTACCTGCTACTATGTACCCTTGTAGACTTTATGACATCTTGACACTATTCATCCTTGCAGATGGTTTTGGTGGCCACTTTGGTTCCAACATTCTGACTTACCACGCATAATCCCTTGCTGTGTCCTGTGCTTTCTGGGGAGTTCTGGATGTATGCCCTACCAGCGCGCTGTTTGATCACCTCAGCTCCCGGCATAGATTGGTTGACCCAGGTGTCATACGTACTATACCTCATTTACAGTGAGTCCTTGTAAGTATTTTGGGATACATCTTTCTATCACCTCTTGGATAGGTTCCACTATATTCCACTAATAATATCTTATTATATCTCATAGATATATTATCAGCACCCGCCCCTGATGAGTGTGAAATACACGAAACGCGTCGGGCATTACTACTTGGGATGCAGATAAAAGCCCCCCTTGTTACCATCTGTTTTGGGCAATTTAGGTTGTCTTGGGATGCCTCTCCTTACCCCGATGAATTTCTTTACAATTTCTCTTCCTACTCTGATTATGCAATGTTTGGTCTCACTGTCTCAATTGCTAGTATTGTCAACATATTTCTGTACATTATGAACTCATTAGAATGTATCACTGATCAATCAGACCACTGTGGGGCACTTGGCTACTATACTCGGATGTACCCCAGTTGCCTGTATTGCATGCACACTTTTAATATTGTGTATGAACAAACATGAAATTACATTTATTATAATGTGTTTTACCTATGTGGTTTTTGTTATTGATTCTGTATTATGTTTTTATGACAATAAATATGTACCTATTGAAAGTATCTCCACCACGTCTATGGCCTCAATTAAAGTCCCAAACTTTTTCATTTACCTTGAAATAGGGATGGAGGCACATTCTATATGTGCCTCATTTAAAGTCCCAAACCCTCCCATTGCCAATTGGCCAGCAGCAGGATCTAGCTGGTGTATGCTAGCTGGTGTAACTTTTATTTTTATCTAGGAGGATAGGGGCTGAGGTGAATTAAATGTGAGGTGGTTTCGTTTCATGCTGTTGATACACTTGTTTTTTGTTTTTTTGGTTTTTACTTTCAAATAATACAGCAACATGCTGTAAACAAAAGGCATCTTTGAGCACTCCAAACGTAAAAAAGGCAGAATCGACAAAAAATAAATATGGAAAATCCTTAAAAGAAATGAAAAACCCCAAATATACCTGTCATGATCCTTGAAATACTGAAGTATTTCTCCTTGATTCTATTACACAGTGGTGGGTCCTCTGCCCTGTCTTAAAGTGGAGTTCCACCCAAAAGTGGAACTTCCACTCATCAGATTACTCCCCCCCACCGGTGACACAGTTGGCACCTTTCAGGGGGGAGGGGGGTACAGATACCTGTATATTACCTGTATATTACCTGTATATTACAGGTATCTGTAATATACCTGTATATTACAGGTATCTGTACCCACTTCCGGCATAGATAGCCGCAGAATCTGCGGTTATTTACGCCACTTCCTGCTCCCTCCCCGCTGCCTGCTGGGAAACACACGGGTCCCAGAGGCAGCAGGGACCATCCGTATTGCGCTGCGCGACTCGCGCATGCGCAGTAGGGAACCGGGAAGTGAAGCCGCACGGCTTCACTTCCTGATTCCCTTACCGAAGATGGAGGCGGCAGCACCCGAGGACGGAGAGACGCTTCGGCCTCGGGTGCCGACATCGCGGGCGCCCTGGACAGGTAAGTGTCCATGTTTTAAAAGTCAGCAGCTGCAGTATTTGTAGCTGCTGACTTTTAAAAAAAAAAATTTCGGTGGCGCTCCGCTTTAAAGCTAACCCCCTCCAGAGGGCTCTATGGTCTGGAAGGAAGGCATTGTTCTGTGTTTGACCATTTGTTTGTTTATGTTCTTTAATTATCTTCTGGGACTTCTCTGTGTCATTACACATATCAGCATCCTATTCAAGCTATCCCTGCTGACCTTGTTTCAAGTCCTCATTTGCATGGCCAAGAGAACCTAAGTGAGGACTAGAGTGTACCTTACAATTGACCAATAGGAAAGTTGTTCTTTGGGCAGGGTGTTCAAACTGCTATGTATAAAAGTGTGTTGTGTGCATCCAATAAATGTGAGATTCCTGTTTGAACTTACATACAGCCTACCTGGTGTTTGTTCTGAGCTTTAAAAAATATAAATCAAAAGTGCTGCACTGGTCCAGTAAAGTGTAACTATGTGACAGTGTGCGGTAAGACAAAATATAAAGAAAAAAATGTAAAGAAAAAAATTGGAGGGGTGTACGGGTAGTATGTCTGTCTGCACAGTATCCTGTGAAAAAAATCCAGCGATGTAAAAGGGTGAATATCTATCCTGTATCGGTGAAGTGTGTGCAGGGAACCAATAGGTATAATCCTCTTGCACACCTAGTGCTAATAAAGCTTGTGCAGATGAACCTTAAAGTGCTATAGTGTCACTGTGCAACCCGTATCAATAAAATGTAATCGTAAAACATGTGTAACAAATAAAAAATATCACAGAAATAACATATGCAAAAAATAAAAATAAAATATATGGATAAAGAGAGTGCAAGTTCTGCAAGGTGAATATATTTGGACACAAAGTGAAAAACTATACAGAATAAATATTGTGCAAAAAACAGTGCAAAAAACGCATCAGTGCAACATAGGTGTGTGGCATCACTCTATATGATCCAAGTAGAAAATGCCACTAGAAATATAGCTGCGTGAAGTCCAGACCAAATTATTTTGCAAGTACAATGAAGCATATGTGCCAGTGCAGACTCAAAGGAGATATTCAGTGATCCTTTTAAAATCCTAATGTGCAACAAATAATCGGTGGGGTGCCGAAAGAGAGAGGGTGTTTATCCTCTTTGTGCTCAAACACACGCAGATAGGTAGTGGCCCTTTACCTTGCGGCAATGGGACAACCGCATAGAGTGTAAATGGAGGAGATGGTCTCTCTTTGGGGTCCCCGGGGCCGGAGCCGATGGTCCCTGCGCTTTAATCCCTCAGTACCAGCATCAACAATAGCAGAGTCAGCATATGGAGGAACAAAAAAGGGGATGCCAGATAGTTTAGTATTTTGAGCAAGATGATACTTTTATTCAAGTCAACAGCATGTACTCACATGGAGCAGATGTACATCACATGTATATCCTACGAGCGGCGAGCTCGTCAAACCCGATCTGTGTCAGTGCCTACCCCGTCCCTACGCGTGACGTCACCCAATCACGTGACTTCATCAGAGGATGACAGGGGAGGCACATTCATGTCTTTAAATAGTTTTAACATTATAGTGAATGAGCGGCCATTTTCTTATGGCCCGGTGTGATGTCATGACGGCCATGTTTGGAGAGACCAGTCTCAATACACGTGCGCGGCCATTTTCTTGGTTAGAAGGCACGTTAATAGTGCCGAGGGCTGAGGTCTATGCTGGATCAGCGGCCATTTTCTTGTGGCCAAGTGCAGTGTGCCGGCGTCCATGTCTCAAGAGATTATATCTGCGGCTGTAAACTGAGCATTGCTCGTACGATAGATGCCAGTGACATGCTGCTGATACTCTGTAGCCGCAAATAAAACTATGGGGAACAAGTTGACACAAACAATGCTGTAAATATAGCACCTTTAGGTGGTGGCTCAATAAACCTAATGCTAATAATATTTTATTTTAAAAAACGCACATACAATCGCAAATATAAAAAATATTTTAAAATATAGAAAATGTAATGTAAACAGGGAAATGGGACTAGCGCACAGCGCTTTTTTTATTTAATAAGGATAAAAAATGGAAAAAATGTCAAAAATATATAGTGTAAAACTGGGACTAGCGCTCAGCGTAATGCTCTATATCAGCAGTACAGAGCATTTAACACTGGCTCGCATGTATTAATAAAAGCAATTCCAAAGTGTCCCTAGTGATAGACTAATAGTTAACACCATGTGGGAACATTCCAATATGACGAAAAAATATGTATATGGGCTCTATTAATGTGTATAGGACGGGATAGGCTCTGGCAGCTAAATCACAATCCTTACATGCAAGAACCCTATCATATATTAATACACATTATCTTTAGTATATGTCCACTTATAGTCAATATAAAACCTAAAAAACTTTTTAAAAGGAGATCCATACACAGAAATAAAAACAAGAAACTAATGGTACAGTATATAAAAGAGGATACGGTTATGTAAATAAAGGGGAGATACAAATTTCCTGGGGAGAGAGCTCATCTTATACAAAATACATATAAAAACATTAGAAGGTCTAAGGAAGGAGAGAGCAGGGAGTGTATAAAAACCAATATTTAAAAATCACTGATAAAACAGTTAAGATCGAACTCAATATTCAAGCCTTTGGGTGAGAAGGTATCTAATGTGTATATCCATTTGGATTCTAACTGGCTAAGGGTCCTCACCTTGTGTCCGCCCCGCCAGTGTCTAACATATGGTTCTATTCCCCAGAATCTTAACTGAGTGGGGTCCTTGTTGTGGTGCACCAAAAAATGTTTCGACACACTGTGCTTGTCATATCCTTTGAGGATATTTTGCACGTGCATAGACAGCTCCTTCCGTATTGCAGCATATAAAGTTGCTGACCTCATATGATTCTCCTGTGCTAGTGGATGTAAAATTAAATTTTTTCTCATTTGGACGTTTCGTTTTTAAACACGCAAAACATCTTTTATAAGGAAAAAAGCCTTTTCCAGTAAAAAAGGAAAATGTTTTCTTTGGTGGGTCGACCACGCTCTTAACTACTTTATCTCTGATGGTAGGTGCTCTTCTGTAGATGATATAAAATAAGTGTAGCGCTATAAAGAATATGTGAAAAAGTCCAATGTCATAGCATTAAACCGGCAGTCCAAAGTAAACCTGACAAAGAAGAGACTTCCTGGGGAATGGGACAGAAAGATCTTCAGGAGCTAGACACTTCAAATACAGGTATCATCTGGAGTAAAAATATACACACCACCACCAATATTGAAGAGGCTTACCAAATAGAATGGACCCGCCAGGGCATACGCCGAGAGGGGTCGGATAGGCTTAGGTGGTGAGTGTCTGCAGACGGCCTGGAGGAGTGATGAAGTGGCTCTCACGTTGCTGTGTCAACCAAACGGGTGTCTGAACCGAGGAGTGTGGAACAGCCGACACATAAACTGGGTCCCTCGGAGCGATGTTGTAGACCAAATGATAAAGGGGCAAAGAAAGAAAGGGCCAAATAGTGTAAATCCTTATAAAACTGAGAATTTTATTAAAATGGTTATACACTCACATGCAGATCCATTAAAAGACAGCGCTGTAATAAAAGTGGCAACAGTGGGGTCCTACCCGATGCATTTCGTCTTCATAGACGTCGTCTGGGGGGTTACCCCCACTGTAGCCATCAAAATATATATAAAGAATCAATCAAAGTGCATGAAAATCACCTGTACAGCTGCAGATCTCTCACTTCCGGTTTCAAGGCAAAATGGCGGACCGGCGTGCGTTCCACGCCTCACATTAGTAGAAACCGGAAGTGAGGAAAAGGGATATAGTCATAAAGAAACTTGTTGATGCATATATAAGAACTGTAAATCAATACATAAGAATACACACATCCAAAAGGTGTAGTAGTGTGTGAGCAAACAAAATAGATCCGTATTGGAAAAAGGGAAAGGCGCTGCAGTATGTGCGCGCATCTCGATGTGATAGTGGGTACAGCGCATGCACGTACCACGCACGCGCCGTATGTGAATGGAGCATCATGATAATGCCAGTGGAGGGGCGGGGCCACGGCGGTGAGAAGGGAACGTCACGATTAGGGCGGTGAGGGGGCGGAGTGAAGGCTGCAGAGGTAGAGACAAATCATGCAGCCTGGAAAAGTGACATGTGATGTTAACACGTGAGAGAAAAACATCATAGGGGACAAGCAGAACCCGAGGGTTGTACATAACCAAACCCAGGACGCACACGCCCGGGCCATAATAGCGGTGCGGATGTGCATATGGTGACCCCAAATAGGGGAAAAAATAAACGAGCAACAAAGTGCAAAGCATATAGAAACGGCCTTGTGACCAAAGTGACAAATAAAGAATATGGAAATATATATGTCACTCAAGAGTGTAACTAGCAATATAAATGTTAGTGAGAGTGAAACTATAATAAATATGAAAATATAAAAAATGTGTGTATATATAATATTCATATTAAATGGGCCTGATCTTAAACGGACTCACTAGGTGTTAACAAGTGCACCAGATGGGTGTGTATAACTCACGCACTAATACCTGTATATACATCAGAATAGTGCACAGGTGTTGTTGTTTTCCCATATTTGGGGTCACCATATGCACGTCCGCGCTGCTATTACGGCCCGGGCGTGTGCGTCCTGGGTTTGGTTATGTACAACCCTCGGGTTCCGCTTGTCCCCTATGATGTTTTTCTCTCACGTGTTAACATCACATGTCACTTTTCCAGGCTGCATGATTTGTCTCTACCTTCACTCCGCCCCCTCACCGCCCTAATCGTGACGTTCCCTTCTCACCGCCGTGGCCCCGCCCCTCCACTGGCACTATCATGATGCTCCATTCACATACGGCGCGTGCGTGGTACGTGCATGCGCTGTACCCACTATCACATTGAGATGCGCGCACATACTGCAGCGCCTTTCCCTTTTTCCAATACGGATCTATTTTGTTTGCTCACACATTACTACACCTTTTGGATGTGTGTATTCTTATGTATTGATTTACAGTTCTTATAAATGCATCAACAAGTTTCTTTATGACTATATCCCTTTTCCTCACTTCCGGTTTCTACTAATGTGAGGCGTGGAACGCACGCCGGTCGGCCATTTTGCCTCGAAACCGGAAGTGAGAGATCTGCAGCTGTACAGGTGATTTTCATGCACTTTGATTGATTCTTTATATATGCTTTGATGGCTACAGTGGGGGTAACCCCCCAGATGACGTCTATGAAAACGAAACACGTCGGGTAGGACCCCACTGTCGCCACTTTTATTACAGCGCTGTCTTTTAATGGATCTGCATGTGAGTGTATACCCATTTTAATAAAATTCTCAGTTTTATAAGGATTTACACTATTTGGCCCTTTCTTTCTTTGCCCCTTTATCATTTGGTCTACAACATCGCTCCGAGGGACCCAGTTTATGTGTCGGCTGTTCCACACTCCTCGGTTCAGACACCCGTTTGGTTGACACAGCAACGTGAGAGCCACTTCATCACTCCTCCAGGCCGTCTGCAGACACTCGCCACCTAAGCCTATCCGACCCCTCTCGGCGTATGCCCTGGCGGGTCCATTCTATTTGGTAAGCCTCTTCAATATTGGTGGTGGTGTGTATATTTTTACTCCAGATGATACCTGTATTTGAAGTGTCTAGCTCCTGAAGATCTTTCTGTTCCATTCCCCAGGAAGTCTCTTCTTTGTCAGGTTTACTTTGGACTGCCGGTTTAATGTTATGACATTGGACTTTTTCACATATTCTTTATAGCGCTACACTTATTTTATATCATATACAGAAGAGCACCTACCATCAGAGATAAAGTAGTTAAGAGCGTGGTCGACCCACTAAAGAAAACATTTTCCTTTTTTACTGGAAAAGGCTTTTTTCCTTGTAAAAGATGTTTTGCATGTTTAAAAACGAAACGTCCAAATGAGAAAAAATTTAATTTTACGTCCACTAGCACAGGAGAATCATATGAGGTCAGCAACTTTATATGCTGCAATACGGAAGGAGCTGTCTATGCTCTAGAATGTAGTTGCAGCCTACAATATATAGGTAGCACGAAAAGACCACTCAGGGTGCGTATTAAAGAACACGTGCAAAATACCCTCAAAGGATATGACAAGCACAGTGTGTCAAAACATTTTTTGGTGCACCACAACAAGGACCCCACTCAGTTAAGATTCTGGGGAATAGAACCATATGTTAGACACTGGCGGGGCGGACACAAGGTGAGGACCCTTAGCCAGTTAGAATCCAAATGGATATACACATTAGATACCTTCTCATCCAAAGGCTTGAATATTGAGTTCGATCTTAACTGTTTTATCAGTGATTTTTAAATATTGGTTTTTTTATCATTTCAAGTTTATTGAAAAAAAAAATAAACAATAGTAACAAAAGAATACACTGTATATTGCAAGTTTTGCAGGTGCAACTGCGTACTTTTCGTCTTTTTACAAAATAAAAACAGTTAGTGTGAAACTCGTGTAGAAGTCTAAATGTTTAACAGACACCGCATCACTGAGGTTATTTCCACTAAGCTGACTTTGTGACTGTAAAAAAAAATACAACATAATATTTCTGTCTACGTTTCGCATGCCATTGCGAGAAACATTTCTTATCAGTTGTTCAGATTGTTTATTGTTGAGAACAAGCAAAAGTGTGGTCTCTATGATTCTCTGAAACAATCTAATTCACGTCTATAAGAGAAGTACGAATTTCCAAGGTATATACCAGTGAGGACATAGGCTATAGATCAGCCATGAAGTGTTAAGAAGTTAGATATAGAAAAAAGAAGTAGGAAAAGATAAAGGAGATGCTGATGTGAAGGGCAGAAATAGGATACAGAGGAAGGGCACCCGCCCAGGACCGCAAGGTCCCTCCCATACCTAGTTCAGGAAGGGAATTCTGCAGAGTATTTGAAAAGCAACCAGGGTTGCCATGTTTTGTGGAATCGTTCGATATGGCCTTTGTCTTGGGCCAATACGTCTTCCATTTCGTGGATCTCACTGACTCTCGACAGCCAGTCCCTAACAGTTGGAGTAGATGTAGAGAGCCAATGTAGAGGTATTTGAGATTTGGCTGCGTTGAGGAGATGTATCGTCAACGAGCATTTGTAGCGTTTAAAAGAGGTGTTAGACAGGTGTAGTAGACAACATGCTGGGGTCAGTTCCACTCTGGTTTCTGTAAATTTTTAATTAAAACCTTAACTTCATTCCAGAATGGTTCAATTTTGTGGCAATGCCACCAGATGTGGGCTAGTGTGCCTTTTCGGATAGACATCTCCAGCAAGTGTCTGGTTTTTGTGTATCCCATTTGTGTATTTTATCAGGAGTGCTGTACCAGTGGGTCAGCAGTTTGTAATTTGTCTCTTGCAGTTTCGTGCTTATGGAACATTTATGTGCTAGGGCAGCCACATACCTCCATTGTTTGTCTGAGATCTCCAATTCAAGTTCTTCCGACCATCTCCTCCTGTGCCCGTCCGATATCTCAATCCCCGAGCGACTCAGCCACTCATACGCAACAGAAGTGGCCTTTTTAATTGGAATTCCCTCCCGACACACCCATTCCAAAGCCGTCAGGGGTCTATGTAGTGTTAGGGGTTCCTTAATGTTACCTAAATAGCTTCTTAATTGGAAATATGTCCAGAGTTTCATTAGGGGTCGGTTTAAGTCTGTCTTAAAAGACGACCAATCTCTGAATTTGTTTTCATTATAGCAGTCTCCAGCCAGCAAGGGATCCCCCGCCGGAATCGTCTTAAGAGTCGGGTTATGTAGACCTGGGGCAAAGTCTGGGTTATCCGTCAGGGGCGTTAGAGGGCTGGGTGTTGAGGTCAGCTTTTTTTGTTTAGCTAGTCCGGTAATGATCTTCAGTGTGGTACCAGTGATTGGGTGTAACCCAACGGCATGAGGTAATGTTTTGATAGAGGACCATGGCAGGTATTTAAGCAGGAGCGTGGCAAGCGTTGACTCTAGTGATACCCAGTCCTTCTCCGACTCATGGCAATGCCAGTCTATGATTCTGGTTATGTGTGAGGCCTGGTAGTAACTGCGGAAGTTCGGGAATTGGATTCCTCCTAGATCTTTGGGTTTGACCAGGGTGCCTAGTTTGATTCTGGGTTTTTTATGTTGCCAGAGAAATCTCGTGACCATTGTATTAAGTTCATTGAAAAATTTCTGAGTTATCTCTATCGGTAGTGTGCAGGTCAGATATAAAAATCTGGGCAATATGACCATTTTTACTATGGCTGCTCTGCCGAACCAAGAGAAATAGTTCTCGTTCCAAACTGTTAGATCTTTCGCACAATTTTTTAGAAAGGTCACAAAATTTCTCTCATATGCTATTTTTAGAGATGGTGTAAGCCAAATTCCTAGATATTTTAATTTGGTCTTATCCCAAGTAAATGTTGAATTCGCCTGTGTTAATTTGAGTACATTGTCTGGAAGGGAGAGGTTCAGAGCCTCTGACTTTGTATAATTAATTTTTAGATTGGATATAAATCCGTAGTGTGCAAATTCTTGTAACAGGTTAGGGAGTGTTGTAGTCGGTTTCGTTAAGAAGAACAATAAGTCATCTGCGTATGCAGCTAGTTTGTACTCTTTATTTTTAATCTGGAAACCTTGTATTGCTGTGTTTTTTTGCACTGTTCTAATAAAGGGCTCTAGTGAGAGAATAAATAAAAGGGGAGATAGGGGGCAACCCTGTCTAGTCCCATTTTTAATATATACTTTTTCTGAGAGAATTCCGTTTATTTTTAATTCCGCTGTTGGGTTCTGATAAAGGGCAATCCAATCCAATGCAACATGTTCGAACCTAAGCCCACCCCTCCACACACCGCCAGCATGAAGTCCCATGCCACACGATCAAAGGCCTTCTCCGCGTCTGTTGAGAGGAGAAAGCCTTCGATCTTCCGTTGTCTCACAGCCTGTGTTAGTAAGAGAGCTTTAGTGACATTGTCTCTGGCCTCCCTGTTTGGCATAAAGCCCACCTGCTCCAAGCCAATTAGTTTTGAGAGCAGCGGCCCCATCCTCAATGCAATGTTAAATATTGGTTTTTATACACTCCCTGCTCTCTCCTTCCTTAGACCTTCTAATGTTTTTATATGTATTTTGTATAAGATGAGCTCTCTCCCCAGGAAATTTGTATCTCCCCTTTATTTACATAACCGTATCCTCTTTTATATACTGTACCATTAGTTTCTTGTTTTTATTTCTGTGTATGGATCTCCTTTTAAAAAGTTTTTTAGGTTTTATATTGACTATAAGTGGACATATACTAAAGATAATGTGTATTAATATATGATAGGGTTCTTGCATGTAAGGATTGTGATTTAGCTGCCAGAGCCTATCCCGTCCTATACACATTAATAGAGCCCATATATATATATTTTCGTCATATTGGAATGTTCCCACATGGTGTTAACTATTAGTCTATCACTAGGGACACTTTGGAATTGCTTTTATTAATACATGCGAGCCAGTGTTAAATGCTCTGTACTGCTGATATAGAGCATTACGCTGAGCGCTAGTCCCAGTTTTACACTATATATTTTTTAAATTTTTTCCATTTTATATCCTTATTAAATAAAAAAGCGCTGTGCGCTAGTCCCATTTCCCTGTTTACATTACATTTTCTATATTTTAAAATATTTTTTATATTTGCGATTGTATGTGCGTTTTTTAAAATAAAATATTATTAGCATTAGGTTTATTGAGCCACCACCTAAAGGTGCTATATTTACAGCATTGTTTGTGTCAACTTGTTCCCCATAGTTTTATTTGCGGCTACAGAGTATCAGCAGCGTGTCACTGGCGTCTATGGTATGAGCAATGCTCAGTTTACAGCCGCAGATATAATCTCTTGAGACATGGATGCCGGCACACTGCACTTGGCCACAAGAAAATGGCCGCTGATCCAGCATAGACCTCAGCCCTCGGCACTATTAACGTGCCTTCTAACCAAGAAAATGGCCGCGCACGTGTATTGAGACTGGTCTCTCCAAACATGGCAGCCATGACATCACACCGGGCCATAAGAAAATGGCCGCTCATTCATTATAATGTTAAAACTATTTAAAGACATGAATGTGCCTCCCCTGTCATCCTCTGATGAAGTCACGTGATTGGGTGACGTCACGCGTAGGGACGGGGTAGGCACTGACACAGATCGGGTTTGACGAGCTCGCCGCTCGTAGGATATACATGTGATGTACATCTGCTCCATGTGAGTACATGCTGTTGACTTGAATAAAAGTATCATCTTGCTCAAAATACTACACTATCTGGCATCCCCTTTTTTGTTCCTCCATATGCTGACTCTGCTATTGTTGATGCTGGTACTGAGGGATTAAAGCGCAGGGACCATCGGCTCCGGCCCCGGGGACCCCAAAGAGAGACCATCTCCTCCATTTACACTCAATGCGGTTGTCCCATTGCCCCAAGGTAAGGGGCCACTACCTATCTGCGTGTGTTTGAGCACGAAGAGGATAAACACCCTCTCTCTTTCGGCACCCCACCGATTATTTGTTGCACATTTGGATTTTAAAAGGATCACTGAATATCTCCTTTGAGTCTGCACTGGCACATATGCTTCATTGTACTTGCAAAATAATTTGGTCTGGACTTCACGCAGCTATATTTCTAGTGGCATTTTCTACTTGGGTCATATAGAGTGATGCCACACACCTATGTTGCACTGATGCGTTTTTTGCAGTTTTTTGCACAATATTTATTCTGTATAGTTTTTCACTTTGTGTCCATATATATTCACCTTGCAGAACTTTCACTCTCTTTATCCATATATTTTATTTTTATTTTTTGCATATGTTATTTCTGTGATATTTATTATTTGTTACACATGTTTTACGATTACATTTTATTGATACGGGTTGCACAGTGACACTATAGCACTTTAAGGTTCATCTGCACAAGCTTTAATAGCACTAGGTGTGCAAGAGGATTATACCTATTGGTTCCCTGCACACACTGCACCGATACAGGATAGATATTCACCCTTTTACATCGCTGTATTTTTTTCACAGGATACTGTGCAGACAGACATACTACCCGTACACCCCTCCAATTTTTTTCTTTACATTTTTTTCTTTATATTTTGTCTTACCGCACACTGTCACATAGTTACACTTTACTGGACCAGCGCAGCACTTTTGATTTATATTTTTTACACTACCCATGGGCTTTGTTTGATCCCACTCAGTGTTTGCAGCTGTCCATGTGCACCACTGTTTTCCAAGGTAGCGCAGGAATAATTTATACAAATGTTCTGAGCTTTAACAACTGGATTTGAATGGCACATAGCTGTATTTATAATCCCGGCGCATCGAACGACCAAACCATCAGACGCTGCGACCTGCAATCTGATCCAATAGCAGCAGAGGAGTGTCAGGAGAGTGGAACCTAGCGAGCAGGGGCTCGTTACAATACCCCCTTTAAAAAAAGTATTGACGTTAAAAAGTCAGTTTAACCTAAAATAATGAGCTCTATCAACATAGCATAAAAGCCAATAAGCAAAGTAATGAAACCCCAAAATACCAAAATACAGTTTCTTAACTGATCCTAAGCTCTCCCTATGCAGTTTGTCAGTTTTCCCTATACTTTCCTTAAAACAGCTTCCAATTCACTGACACTATGGCTGCCTTTTCCTGACCTCTTAATGCGCAGGCATGTGCGTATTCACCCCTGACACTGGTGCCAAGTGGCCTATATAAGTGCAGCAGCTGCACTAGTTGGTTGCTGTCTGCTCTGCAGCCTGTTACCCATGTTCTTGTATCTGCTCTTGTGTTTGACTTGTGTGATAGACCCGGTTTGTCCTGACCATGCTTGAATGCTACCTGCCTGACCTTGGATTGTCTCTAGACTCTTCTTTATCTCCTGCTCCTCTGCCTGATCTTGTGTTGCTGACCTATGCCTCTATCCCAACCATTCTCTGTCTGCCTTCTATGACTGTATCTGACTGACCTTTGCTGACCTGGCTTATCTGACCTCACATCCAGTTATTCATCTGTCCTGCTCTGCATACTGCCTAGTTCCCTCTGGTTCTTCACCAGTCATGTGCTGGCAGTCTTCCTGCACCTTTAATCAGCTGCTATCTGCCAAGCAACTGCTATCTATTGCCTATCCAGCCCAGGGTCTGCTGTTCCTGTTTCCATCAGCTGTTTCAGCTATCTGGCCCAACTCTGGTGGTGCTTCACACCTCTGCGATCGGCAGAAGATCATACATGCACTCATATCTCGCCATGCACTCGCTGCCACTGTTGCAACATCAGTGGTCCTTGAGCTGGGGCTGTACGAGAGGCCTCCCTCTACACGTCAGGCTCTGCCACAAGGTACGTGACAGATTTTCTACCTTAATTCAGGTAATGCATTACGGTAAAACAAACCTATTGACTTTAGAACCACTTTAAACACTTCAATAATATATCAAAATATATTCTCACGACAAATATGCTTTACTTTCCCTTTAAGGAATTTCATTGATATTTTCAACTGGAAATACTTTTCATCATCAAGCAAAAAATAATAAAATACTTTACAGGCAAACACTTCTTTATATGCCTGGAATCATTAGTAAACATTTTAAGGTCACTGGGTGATTAGGTATGTCTTCTAATTTTCCAGACTGACAATATTCATAGAGCTTTATATAGGCAAGAACATCACAAAATGTTCCATTTTGTACAAGAAGAATTTAGAATGTACTGTAATTTGATGTTTTGAGGCACTAGAGGTTAACATGACATGTCATATGAAAAATTGAAGATGATTTAAATTACCACAATCTTTTCAAACCATGTTTAAAAGTGCAAGCATGCTAAAGGTATTATGACACAAAGCAAAAAAAGTACATACTGTAAATATATGTGTATGTATAATATATATATATATATATATATATATATATATATATATATATACTGTACCTATATCTCAGAAAACACCATGAACAAACAAAAATGCAGGAAGGGATGGGCAATAAACCCTATTGGTGTTAAAGCGGCGTTCCAACGATATATAGACATTTCTTTTTTAAATGCATATCTTAGCATCATAATATACAGTACACGAATGGCACTCATGATTCTTATAAATTGCGTCGCTACCTTTAACATTTTAGATCAAAAATTACCTCACAGTTTTCTTTGTTGGCAGTTCCCATTTTGTTTGTGGGCATGTGAAGTGAATAAGCATAATCTTCCAGGATACTGTGCTGCTGAATGACCAGCATGCACCGCCCATTTTTGCGCATGCACAGTATGCAAACCTCACAGCACAGAAACCTTCTCAGGTTACCATCACAACGGGCAGCATCATCATAATCTCGCGATGATGAGCGACGGCGATCCACACTGACTCCTGGGAATTATGACATGAAGTTCCCAAGAGACAGTGCGCTGCCGGATATGATGGAGATATCCACGGATGGGAGAAGACGCAAGCAACATGGAAAAGCTTACAATCTAGGTAAGCAGATAGAAAAAAATAAAATAAACGCCCATTACTGAAAATATGGCCAGTAATATTTGGATTGAGAAAAATTTTATAAAGTGGGTGGAACTCCGCTTTTTTTTTTTTTTTACAATAAAGTTTATTTATCTTGAGTAGAAACAAATAAAACAACAAGTACAGTGGTACAGTCTCTGTGATTCACATATACAGCACGAATATTATTGCAAATAACCTGATAACACGGTCTAGAACAGGGTTGCCTCGCCCAGGGGGCCCGTCAATTCAAAAGAAATAATAAAACAAAAAACAGATCAAAACACTTGAAAATATAATTACCAGTGGGGGATTATAGCCCCGATTCATCTTACTTATAGTTGTTAATGGAAAGTAAATAAAAAAAAAAAAAGAATTGAGAGCGGAGAGGGGGGGGGGGGACCATCTTCCTCCCGGTCCAATCTCCCAGTGGATTCTGGTTGCTGACTACCTGATTCCAAGCCTAGTCCAGACTCAAACTTCTATCCTTAACCCACGCCGCCCATATTTTTTCAAATTTTTTTGGGCAATTGCATCCTGTATATGTTAATTTATACAGAGGTAGAGCTGCATCTATCAGGGATCGCCATTGTTGCACTGATGGAGGAGCAGGATCTTTCCATTTCAGAAGTATTGCCTTTCTGGCATAAAAGGCAGCATGGAACACAAATCATTTTTTTGATTGGGTGGTCGCAAGTGTATCTACAATACCCAAAAGTAGAGGTTTTGGGTCACACGGGACATGCAGCTTACTAATTGAGTTGATGTCCTGAAGCACTTCACTCCAGAAGGACTGAATACGCTGACAGGACCAAGTTATATGTATTAATGAGCCCACTTCTGTGCTACACTTAGGACAGAGTGGGCTGTAATCAGGATAGATCTTTGCTAGGCGTTCTGGGGTATAATATGCTCGGTGCAGAAACTTGAGTTGGATAAACCTATCCCTCGCTGAGACCACGAGGGGGAGGTATTGCTGAATCCCCTCCTCTCAATCATCAACGAGGGATGGCACATCTGTCTGCCACCTGGAGAACAGCTGCGACACCTTAGAGGTGTCCAGCCCAGCCAAGTCAGAGTAGAGAACCGACAATGGTTTAATGTCTTCCTCCAGACTCAATACATGCTCAATCCTATTCGTTTTTAAGGTAATAGGGAGGGAGAACTGGGCTCTGTATGTGTGGCGAAGCTGTAAGTATCAGAAAAACATATGATTAGGTAATCCATGGTTTCTTTTAAGTTCATCAAACGTGCAAAGGCCAGACACAGAAATTATGTCAGCCAGTGTCTTTACGCCATAACTAGCCCAGATCGTAGGGTCCGGAACGGATCTGAACTGTGGTAACCTTGGGTTTCCCCAGAGAGGAGTCCGCGGGACCAGCTATTGGGTTGTTCAACCTTAGCTCTCACCGTCTCCCAAACTCTAAGCGTAGTGCGCATCGACGGGGTGATGTGTGGGCTGGATCTAGGGCCTCTGTGTATAAGGTTCCTAAGTTCTAGATAGGATCCAAGCTTTTTTGCCTCCAGCGTAGCCGCGGGATTAGTTGGTTCCTCCGCCAGCCACCACCTGACCGTTACCAGCACCGCGGCCCAGTAGTACTTAACAAAGCACGGCAGTGCCAGACCCCCCAAAGTAACCGGCAATTGGAGAGTAGTTTTGGCTATTCTGGGGGTGATACCATTCCATATAAAGGCGAAAAGCACACTATCCAGTTTAACAAAGAAAGCGTGGGGAATTGGGACCAGTGTTTGTCAGAAGAGGTAGACGAATTTGGGAAGCATTGATATCTTGATCAGATTTACCCTACCCACTGGCGTAAGGGGCAGCGTCCTCCAAGCAGCGCATCTCTGAGTCAGGAGAGACATCACCGGAGCGGGGTTGAGGGGGAGAAATTGTGAGATGTCTTTATGTATGATAACTCCCAGATATTTAAATTGTAGCAATATCTGTAGGGGGGTATCAGTTGGTAGCTTATCTGACGCGGAGTGTAGTGCAAAGAGGACCGATTTTCCCCAATTAATCCGGATGCCCGAGTAGGTACCAAAAATATCAATAAGTAAGAGGGCTTCCCACAATGACGTCACCGTGTTGCTAAGATACAGCAGGGTATCATCCTCATATAATGAAATTTTTTCTTCTATTGGGCCTATGGAGATACCACGGACCATTGGTGATGAGCGTAGTAGAATTGCCATTGGTTCCATTCCAAAAAGGGCCGGGGAGAGTGGGCATCGCTCTTGGGGACATGTAAAGGGCCTGTATCCAAGAGATAAATCTAGGGCCAAAGGCAAAACGCAGCAGCACCTCCCAAAGATATACCCATTCCACTGAGTCAAATGCTTTCTCAGCATCAAGGGATGCCACTGCGTCCGACTTGGCCAGATAATCCCCAGATCCCAGAACTGTGTACAGCCTCCGCAAGTTAATATCAGTACCCTTGCCCGGCATAAATCCCGTCTGATCCTCGTGTACCAAGGTTTGTATGACAAGATTCAATCGCTTGGCCAAGATTTTTGTAAGAATCTTGACATCCGCGTTGAGCAGGGAAATAGGCCGGTAGGAAGCACACAGTTCAGGGTCTTTGCCCGGTTTCGGGATGACTACAATAACCGCGTCTGCCATTGAAGCCGGTAGTTTCCGTTCTTTTAGGGACTTGACTATTGTTTTGTGTATTTTGGGCATCAGCTGTTCGCTATATAGTTTATAGAATTTCAGAGGAATACCATCCACCCCTGGAGTCTTCCCTACCTGCATATCTCCTACAGCCTGCTGCACCTCTTCTAGTGTTATAATGTTATCTAATTGTTCACATGCATCCTCTGCAAGAGTAGGGAAAGTGATTCGGTCAAGAAAAGAGATTAGTTCTTCCAGTGAATAACTGGCCTTAGAGGAGTATAATTCCTCATAATAGGAAGCAAAGCGTGCATTAATAGCCGTGGGGTCCTTTATAAGGGTCCCATCAACATCCTTTATTCGGGCAATAGAGGTAGCCGGTTGCTGCTCCTTGGCCAACCAGGCTAGAAGCCTTCCATTTTTTTCCCCCTGCTCAAAGATGTGCTGGGTTTGCGCCAGTTGTTGTTTTTTTGCCCTTGACACCCAGAGAAGCATCACCTCTCGGTATGCAGATTGCATGCCTAGGTATGTGATCGGGTTACGGGAGAGGGTATATTGAGATTCCAGGGTTTGTGCTTTGGTCTCAGCCTCTTCTAAGGTAATGGCTGCGTCTTTCCTAGCTCAGGAGATGGATGACTATTAGCACCCCCTAACGTAGGCCTTAAATGCATCCCAGGTTTTACCCAAGGAGGCAGTATCCTCATTTATCAACCAGAATTCGTCTATGTACTTAGGTATCTCCAGCTCAATCGTGGGGTCAGAGATCCAATAGTGTGACAGATGCCACAGTCTCTCAGAGGTGAGCAATAGGGTCCTGAAACTGCACATCACCGGGGCGTGGTCTGAAATTCCCCTAGGCAATACATCTACCTCCTGTACCCGGGAAAGCAAGCCCCCACTGACGTATATTAGATCTATGCGGAACATAGCACGATATGACGTAGAGTGACATGTGTACACCCTATCCGTTGGGTGTTTCCACCGCCAGGCGTCCGTCAGGCCATATAGAGAGTGACAATGGGGAGTCAACACCGTTTCCTTGGGACATTCTATCTAGCGATGGGTTCGCAGTCATATTAAAATCCCCAGCCATAATAATATTATCTGTGGAGTAGGCTGATAAGAGAAGAGTCAGGCTTTTTAAGAGAGCGACCGTAGCCGGTGGGGGTATATATAATCCCAGGATAACCATTTCAATGGTATCAATAACCACATGCAGTAGCACGTACCTACCCTCCGGGTCCACCTTAACCTCCAGCAGCTCGTACGTAAGAGACTTATGTATTAAGATGCTCACCCCCCTGGCATAACAGGAGTATGTGGCATGGTAATAATGTCCCACCCATGGCTTTTTTAAGCCCAATACTTTACCACCCACCAGGTGATTCTCTTGCAATATACATATATGGGGTGAATATTTTTTGATATATGTATGTACCAGCGAGCGTTTCCCCATGTCGTTGAGTCCCCTGACGTCCCAGGAGAACAATTTAACTAGAGCCATAGGGAGAGTCGGAAAATATGAACCTCAGGGAGACCCAACCGCAAGGAATCTAGCAGACCCAGAGGGAGGCACGGCACAACCATCAAGTACTTTTTTCCCATATTATCAGTAATAGTTTGCTCTCTGGACTTGTCCAGGAGCGAGTCAGACCACCAGAGAGAACCACTGTAAAAAACAAGAGAGCAAAAAACAAAAACAATAACTGTAGAAAACCCCCACCAACCCCGCACACCCGTTGGGGAACTCGGAGTGCCCAATCCCATAACCAAAAACTGTTTGTTTAGTAGGAAATTCTCCTATGGGGACACGGAGAAGAAAATAGCGACCATGAGGCGCAGCGACCGGGTATTGTAGATAGTTCAAACCCTGTGCCGCCTAAACCTGAATGTCAACAGCGTATTTGGGAAGTAATGAAAATAGTCATTGTCCACTTAGCATAAGCCAAGGGCACATACTTATGAAGGATAACGTTGCAAACAAAGGTAACATAAAAAGAAAAGAAAAGGGGGAAAAGAAAAATGTTTCCCCAGCCTGGCAACAACTCTGCTCTTTCCAGAGGGCATCTCAGGGGGGGTCTGTTAGGCCATTCCCCGCACTCCAGCATGGTGAAGACAAAATGTAGATACCTGTTGCCAAAAATAAAATAAAAGGAGGATCACAGGGTCACATGGACACTCAGAGTCTCAGGATTTTTTAGTCTACCTCGGGGAGAGGCCTGGGTCCCGCCATGGCAGAGAGGAAGATCATCCGGATAGAGTTCCTGCTTTCCTCCGTTCCAACAGGAGGGGGGGGGGGATGGGGTTGCAGCACATCCAGGCATCCCCTGTGGACAGGGCAAAACACCATGAGGAGGAGGAGAGGGAAAGGAGAAAATTGCAGGGATCTCAGGTACTAATGTCTCCAATGTCAAGCCATAGCGAGAGTCCATACCTCAGTATCCAGTAAACAGGAGCTGTGCCGGTCAGTAAGGAAAGATAACCTGTGCAGGCATCAGTTATACTTCAATATTGCAACATTACCGGGGTCCAGGAAGGGTGTCAAGCCAATGAGACGCCTCCTCTGGGGAGGTGAAGTAGCGGGTGGTTTCTCCATCAACCACCCTTAAGCGGGCAGGAAACAGCATACTGTACTATAATCCCTTATTGCGGAGTTGAGCCTTAACATGATCAAAGGTTCTGCATAGTCTCTGCATGTCGATCGAAAAATCCGGGCACAGCATAATCTTAGCATTCTCGTACCGGAGTTCGGGGACTTTCCTCGCCTCTCTGAGCACCAGGTCTCGAAAATTAGGTAGGCGAAAAATAAACGTGCGGAGGGAGGCTCCCGGCTGTCCATGCACGGGGGGCATCCTGTGAGCTTGCTCCACCGCATAGTGAGGGGAGAACGCGGCCCCCGGGAGGAGGGTACGGAGGAAATGTTCAGTGAAAGCAACAGTGTCCTGGCCCTCTACTCCCTCCGGGAGTCCCTCCACCCTTAAGTTATTTCTCCTGCTCCTATTCTCGCTGTCCTCTGCTCTAGACTCAAGAGCTTTCATGCGTACTTGCAGGGTGTGTAATGTGGCGTGGTGATCCCTGATGGAGTCCTCGGATTCCCCCAGGTGCCGCTCAGCCTCCCCCAGCCTGTCCCGGACCTTGTCCATGTCTCGACGCATCAGGCCAAAGTCCGTTTGTAAGAAATCTATTTTTTCTGTTAGGGTAGTTTTGCATTCAGTAATTGCCTGCATCAGAGCCTGGAAGCGATCCTCCTCAAGCGTGGCCGGGTCCGACGGCGGGGTTTGAGTCACCATGTGAGCGCTGGTGGGAAAGGCCCTCTTCTGCTGTGTTGGAGATGGCTTAGTTGCGGCAGTACCCTTCCGTCCGGAGCTGATCCTACTCCTTCTCATGCCCGGTAGTTCCCGGGACTCTGTGGCCGAAGATGGCAGACCTTGGGGTAGTTATATCCCCTTTTTGCCAGATAATATGTGGATCAGTATATGTGGTATGGAGCGGAGCTCCTCTCAGGCCGCCAGCTTGACCACGCCCCGAAACTCTGTTTTAAAGGGGTTGTAAACCCTTGTGTTTTTTCACCTTAATGCATACTATGCATTAAGGTGAAAAAACTTCTTCTAGTGACCGACCCCCCAGCCCCCTCGTTTTACTCACCTGAGCCTTGTAATTTCCCATGGCGCAGACATGCTCTTCCTCTGCCCGGGGTTCTCGGCTCTTGATTGGATAGATTGATAGCAGTGCAGCCATTGGCTCCCGCTGTTGTCAATCAAATCCAATGACACGGGCGCCAGGCGGGCAGGGCCGAGTCCTCCATTTGGACACCGACTATGGACACCGAATGCTAGACTCGGGAGCGTGCCCGCAAGATAACCCCCCTGGAGAGCACTTCTCCTAGGGGGTTATACGATGCAGGGAGGAGTCGCGAGAAGTCGAGGATCGGGGCCACTCTGTGCAAAACGAACTACACAGTGGAGGTAAGTATGACATGTTTGTTATTTTAAAAAAATAAATAAAAAGTAGCTTTACAATCACTTTAAGTGTTAAAAACTGTGTTTTTCAAAACCAGTTTAACCCTTTCACAGGCACGGACATAAGGGTTATTGGAACAGAAATACTTCCTGATGGCCAGCTCGGTATGCCATACATCCTTGGCACTCTCTTCTGCTATAAGATCATGGCTGCTTCAGCAACCATGAACTTATAGTAGTATATTCCCGTTGACTCTGCTAATTGAATGAATAGCTGTGCCTATGGCTTCTTAGCCATTCACCATAATCTTTTATCCAAAATGTGATACATCCTCCCACTGAGACTGCCAACACTGCCTCTACTGCTGCTCTGCTTCTCCATAGTATTCCCTGCTTGTCAGTGATTCTACATGCTTTGTGATAACATTCTTCTCCCCCCTGTGTCCCTTATGACCCTTGGTGCTCTCCCAGTCGGTACTGCCTGTACTGGCAGAAACAGTTGGTTCTGGAGGGAACACAGAGTTGTGAGAACAGAGTGACTGTAACAGCCTCGCAGGGGAAGTAAGGATTGATGTTCAGGATGAAGAGTGGATGGAGGTTTAGTAAACTTGTCTCTTATGTTTACTGCCCCCTTTATTTTCTTGAACACAGTAAGTGATTAGTACTGATCATGCCTGTGTTCATTCATAAGTAGTTAGAAACAGAAGTCATAGGGTTGATAAAACTGACTAAAACTGTAAAATGTAAAATCCGGTGCAGCTTTGCATAAAAACCAATCAGCTTCCAGTTTTTTTCTTCTTTTTTGTCAAAACTTAATATAAAAGCTGAAGTTAGATGCTGATTGGCTACCACAAACAGCTGCATTAAATTTTGCACTCTGCAGTTCTAGTAAATCAACCCCTATGTATTTACTTTCACTTTACCTGCGTTAACCTTTTCAAAAGTGATTGGCACCTAATTATTCACACCTCACAACAAGTCAAGGTGAAATGTCAGCACATTAGAGGGTTCCCAGATACCTTCAGGGGTAAGGGGGTGCTACATCAACTAGTCTTTAGCCACTTCCAGTCCTTAGGATGTACGTGTATGTCCTTTTGTCCTTGGGTAGAAGCAGTTAATTTTACAGCCAGTGACTAGCTTTAAGGTAAAAGTGATTTGAGTAGCTTGCTCTACAGCCACCTGATCACTTTTTAAGGTTCCCCCACCACCCCCACCACCACAACTCCACCCCTGGGGGGTCAGGGACTGCTGCCAGCAGCTGAGTCAGGTGAGCACAGAGGAGAAGAAGGAACATCCATTCCTACCCCTCTTCTGTGACAAATGAACCCAGAAGAAAGCAAGGATTTTATCAATTCCAGTTTTAACTCTTTGTTTACTGGCCATTACTGGCCAGGTATGCATCAAATCGGTCTTGGTTTGATCAGATGCTTTGGAGGGCAGAGGAGGGAGTAGGGGTCTTATAGACCAGTGATCTCTCAATAAAGAGTTCCTGTTACTGCCCCAGTTATTAAAAGAGATGTTGTTCATCCATTGTGATAGCAATACATTTATTAAAAAGATTTAAAGGGTAACTCCACTTTAGTGGGGAAAAGAATAACAAATAAAGAAAAAATAATATAGCGCATATAATTGCGACATAAGTCATATTGTAATTGAAAGTTATTAAAAACTACCTTTCCTTTTCAATCTGCAGCAACTGCAGAGTGTGTACTGACCACCACCCAGAAACATAATTTCCTGCTTGTGTGATTGGCTCACCAATTTTCCCAGAAGTCTGCCTAAGATACAAGTCAGATTTCAGGCATCCCCTGCAACAAAAATGTCATTTTTCATGAGATACTACTAATAGGAACACGTCTAAAGGGATGCAGGCCCAGCCAACTTCCTTACTAGTGCTCTGCAGCTGCAAAGCTGACTGATAATTATGAAACCACTCCCATTAGACCCACTCAGCTTAGAGGCACAGATGAACAAACAGGGATTTCTTCAGAATAACAAAAGGTAGGAATCTGCAACAAAGGTTGGTATACAACCCCTGGCAAAAATTATGGAATCACCAGTCCCTGGGGATGTTCCTTCAGTTGTTTATTGTTGTAGAAAAAAAGCAGATCACAGACATGGCCAAAAACTAAAGGCATTTCAAATGGCAACTTTCTGGCTTTAAGAAACACTAAAAGAAATCAAGAAAAATAATTGTGGTGGCCAGTAACAGTTAGATTTATAGAACAAGCACAGGGAATAAATTATGGAATCACTCAACTCTGAGGAAAAAATTATGGAATCATGAAAAACAAACAAAATAACACTCCAACACATCACTAGTACTTTGTTGCACCACCTCTGGCTTTTATAACTGTTTGCAGTCTCTGAGGCATTGACTTAATGAGTGATAAACAGTACCCTTCATCAATCTGGCTCCAGCCTTCTCTGATTGCTGTTGCCAAATCATCTTTGCAGGTTGGAGCCTTGTCATGGACCATTTTCTTTAACTTCCACCACAGATTTTCAATTGGATTGAGATCCGGACTGTTTGCAGGCCATGACATTGACCTTATGTGTCTTTCTTCAAGGAATTTTTTTACAGCTTTTGCTCCATGGCAAGATGCATTATCATCTTGATAAATGATTTCATCATCCCCAAACATCCTTTCAATAGATGGGATAAGAAAAGTGTCCAAAATTTCAATGTAAACCTGTGCATTTGTTGAAGATTTAATGACAGCCATCTCCGCAGTGCCTTTACCTGACATGCAGCCCCATATCATAATTGACTGTGGAAATTTGCATGTTTTCTTCAGACAGTCGTCTGCATAAATCTCATTGGAACGGCACCAAACAAAAGTTCCAGCATCATCACCTTGACCAATGCAGATTAGAGATTCATCACTGAATATGACTTTAATCCAATCATCCATAGTCCACGATTGCCTTTCCTTAGCCCATTGTAACCTTGTTTTTTTTGTGTTTAGGTGGTAGAGATGGCTTTCTTTTAGCTTTTCTGTATGTAAATCCCATTTCCTTTAGGCGGTTTCTTACAGTTTGGTCACAGATGTTGACTCCAGTTTCCTCCCATTTGTTCCTCATTTGTTTTGTTGTACATTTTCTGTTTTCAAGGCATATTGCTTTAAGTTTTCTGTCATGACGCTTTGATGTCTTCCTTGGTCTACCAGTATGCTTGCCTTTAACCACCTTCCCATGTTGTTTGTATTTGGTCCATGTTTTAGACACAGCCGACTGTGAACATCCAACATCTTGTGCAACACTGCGTGATGATTTACCCTCTTTACCTACATACTAACAAGCAGATTTAATCTGATGCAGGTGTTAGTGTTTGTAATGAAAATTTACAGGGTGATTCCATCATTTTTTCCTCAGAATTGAGTGATTCCATAATTTATTCCCTGTGCTTGTTCTATAAATCTAACTGTTACTGGCCACCACAATTATTTTTCTTGATTTCTTTTAGTGTTTCTTAAAGCCAGAAAGTTGCCATTTGAAATGCCTTTAGTTTTTGGCCATGTCTGTGATCTGCTTTTTTTCTACAACAACAAACAACTGAAGGAACATCCTCAGGGACTGGTGATTCCATAATTTTTGCCAGGGGTTGTAATCCTTGCAATGTACATAGATCACCCAGAGGGGAATGTTTCTTTCTCAACAAAATTCTAGTTGCGTTTTAACCACTTAAAGACCGTCCAACGTACATATACTGTGGCAGGGCAGCCCTTAAGAGCAAAATTACGTACCTGTACATGATTTTTTCAAGGGCTCTGGAGAGTGCGTACGCCACTTGAGCCCCACTGTGATTGGACACAGCGGTAGCCAATCAGCGGAAACCCAGCGATCATTTAGAAAGAGGCAGAATGGCTGTCTGCCTATATAAACAAGGCAGATCGCCGTCCTGCTAGTAAGGAAGATGGAGATCTTGTGTTCCTGCTAAGTAGAAACACGAATCTCTGTCTTCCTACAGTGCAACCATCCCCCACACAGTTAGCAAGCACTCCCAGAGAACACACTTAACCCTTTGATCACCCCTGATGTGAGCCCCTTCCCTGCCAGTGTCATTAGTGCAGTGACAGTGCATTTTTTTTAGCATGATCACTGTATTGGTGTCACTAGTCCCCACAAAGTGTCACGAAGGGTCAGGTTTGTCCGCCGCAATGTCACAGTCCCGCTAAAATTCACTGATCACTGCCATTACTATATAAAAAAATAAAACATAAATAAAAAGTCCATAAATCTATCCCATAGTTTGTACCAAAACAGGTAGCAGAATACATATTGGTCTTAATTGATGACGAAATTGGATTTTACTGGATATGTTTTATAGCAGTAACAAATAATGTTTTTTTTTTTTCAAAATTGTCTGTCTTTTTTTGTTTATAGCACAAAAAAATGCAGAGGTGATCAAATACCACCAAAAGAAAGCTCCATTTGTGGGGGAAAAAGGACATTAATTTTATTTAGGTACAGTGTCACGCGACCGAGCAATTGTCAGTTAAAGCAACACGGTGCAGTATCGCAAAAAATGGCCTGGTCAGGGAGGGGGTAAAACCTTCTGGAGCTAAAGTGGTCAAAGAAACAGTGTAAAATTTTTTTTAAATAAATGAGAATACTCACATAGGTCTTGCGCATGTGTGAATGGTGATTGCACCACACATGTGAGGTATAGCATCAAATATCAGAATGAAAGCAATAGTTATAGCACCAGCTCATGTTTAGCTCAAAACTGTTAACCTGTAAAGGCTTTTAAAGCTTTGTCTATGGAGAATTTTAAGGTACTGTAGTTTGTCGCCATTCTATGGATGTGCAAAATTTTAAATTTTTACATGTTTGGTATCTATTTACTGTAGAGAAACATAAACTTTTATATTTTACCAAATAAAATGGGTATTATATTGTGTTTGTGTGCACTAAAATGCATTTAAGTGTATTTTTTCCTGAAAATGTGCATTTGATAAACGGATGTGCAAATATAGTGCAACATAAAACATTGTAACAACCATCATTTATTCTCCAGGGCCTCTGCTTTCAGAAAATATATAATGTTGTATATGTGAAAAATGTCCAATTTGCTCTGGGTAGCAAGTGGTTAAAGTCATACTAAACACACACACACTGTTTCATTTATATGGTCCCTTATATTTCTGTATGTGGATGATGGCACTGTAATTATTTTAATATTAAAAATATATATATTTAGGTAAATTTTTCCTCATCGATATACAGCAGTCACATAACCCAGATTTTTCCCAGCCTATCTGCAGTGAAACATAAACAGGAGGAGCTTCTAGTCCTCTGCTGCTGGTCACATGTACAAAAAAAAAAAAAAAAAACAGCCTTTGGAATACAGCGTAAAAATAAATAATGAATATAAATAACAAGAGGAAGGTGAAGCCTCCATTAATCTACATTAATCTACATGTAATATCTATCCCACCCCCATTGTGTTTAGCTGGTTACTGGGCATGGAGGAGGAGGGAGGGAATGGACTGTCATTTACCACTGTGTATACGCCCACATGTGTGACTCTATAAGTCACATTGATTGCTCAGATGTGATAGGGAGGAATTACTCAGCATAGAAACTCACTGAAAACTGAGCATGTGCAGAGTTGCCACCACAGCTGAAAAATCCCCAGCTGAATTGGAGACATGGACAGAAGGTGGAGATAGAGAGCAGCAGGTTATTTTGCAAATTACAAAAAACAAATCTCATAGTGAGTATGAACAGCATGTAATACAGCATTTATTGATAGCTTTATTTATAGTTTTTTATGATGTGTGTTTAGTGACACTTTATGATAGTTTTATGTTAACAGTGACAGTGTCTTTTCAGAACTGCCTTACCTATTTATACTCATCTCTCCAGTTGTCCATTGCTGCTCCTTTCCTCCACCACAGCCGATGCCAAATTTTAGACAGTTCCAGGTAAGGGGGACATGTGGCTTCCTCACATAATTCAATATTCAGGGCTAGCAGCCAATAGCTAGGCCTAAACACTTCAAAAAGATGATGGGGATGTTGATGTCATCAATATTACCAGCCTCAACACCAGTTGACACTGTCTATTTTGGTGGTGGCTACAAAGGAATAGGGAGCAGTGGGGAATCACTGGAGAGGTCTGACAGTACTATGTTAACTATTTAGGCCCAATCAGTCAGGAATGCAGCCTGCTCAGGACTTCATGCTGACTGCATTTTTATTCTCTGCAATGCACCCAACACTCAAGCGAAGTGAACTTCCACATACTTTGAGCATCAAAACATATAAAAAAAACATAGTTTCTTCACATTGCTAGTGTCTGAAGGGAATATTGTTTAATTTTATCTCTCTGCACACTATAGTAAATCAGGTCCCCTGCATATTCCAGATTATACCACTGTCTGGCAGCACCTAAAAATAAGCCTGTGCTTTTATAGCCAGAGATTCTCAGTTCAGCTATCAAAATCTCCCTGCATTATAGTTCCACTGTATAAATCCATTGATAAAATGTAATTACAGTATGTACATTCACAAATAAAATATTCACAGAGCTGTTCAACCCCTGATCAATATAACTAAAAGAGAATGTGGTTATTGCATTTAAGACTCAGATAAAGATAAATTAAATGGGATTTGGCACATGTGCGGCAGCTTCCAAGATGGCAACCAGCATCTGAAGCTCCGCTCCACCACAGCCTTCTCTGTTACTCGTGAGCTGACAAAGTGCTCACCTGTTCGATTCATCAGCATCGCAAGGTGGGGGAAACCCCCGGGAAGCCTCCTCAGGCACCGCTAGAAGGAACACAGCCAGATGATGGCTGCGAGCGGACCGATCAGTTATGGCAAGATGGCCGCCGCTCATCCGAACCGCAGCATGGCTGATACAGCAGAGGACTCCATAGCTGACCAGGATCACCTCTCCCCACATTCTCCAGGTACTGTGTACGGCTTGCAGCTCCAGGACCATTCACCAGCCTCCACCGAATCCTTCCTTTTAAGCCTGCAAACCAGCTTACCATCTACCCCCATGATGGATCCACAGACAGGCCTGCTGTTGTCGGTCAGTGAAGCACATGAGGCTGCCCCTACCCCCACTGATATCCCCTCCATGATGGAAGCTTTTGCTCATATGCTTTCAAAAAGCCTAGCCCAGAATGCAGCTCAAATCACATCCTCCATTCATGCTGACATACAGCAGTTTGGTCTCAGATTGGACTTTATTGAACAAAAAGCTGACCAAGCTGGGGCACGCATCAATCAGAATACGGCGCAAATTCAAGAAATGCAGGATCAACTCAAGGCAGCTTTTGCGAAGATTGACGATCTCGAAAACAGATCAAGACGGTACAACTTCAAGGTATGGGGGCTCCGGGAATCTGAGAAAGAGGTACAGTCTGCAGTCAGAGACCTTATCAAATATCTCATCCCGGGGATCTCCGAATATCGACTGGAGCTGGATAGGGCCCACAGAGCGCTACAACCCCCACGCAAAGATGGCCTCCCAAGGGATGTAATTGTTAAGCCTCGTTTTTATGCCGTGAATGAGGAGGTTATGCGGAAAGCCAGAAATTTGAAGGACTTATCATTACACGGACATAAAATACAGATTTTTGCGGACCTGTCCCCTTACATGGTCCAAAAGAGGAGAACCCTTAAACCATTGCTACTGCTGCTGCAAGAGAAAGACATTCCTTACAGGTGGACGTTTCCTCTGAGACTAAACTTTACATATAAAAGCAGAAGTTGCAGCTTCTCCACCTTTGCAGAGGGCAAACATCTACTCCTGCAATTAGGCCTAATCCCTCAGAATCCTTCCTCATCTCATACAAGCAAAGGGACTCCTTCCTCCACCAAGAGACCTCCTCCAGCAAGTCCTCTTCAACCCTCCTGGCTGAAACAAAGCTCCAAGAGAATGAAGGAAAATCTCCCCACGTGACTCATAGCTAATTGATAGTGGTTCGGGACTCAACTTTGGTTGGTTGGTGGCTATCCCTGGCCTTTGGGGATTTCGGGGAAGATTCACCCATGTTTTTTTTTATTTTTTACTGGTTCACTCTGGGTGCTCTTTTGTTTTTTTTTTCTGTTTTTGTCCATTCTCTCCCCAGGTTGACTTTTAGTTTTCTCAGTTTGCCTGGTGAAGGTATATTCACCTGGCATGTCCCTCTGGGAATGGGAGAAGTGGAGAAATTTTTTGCACTCTGGTCACCGATCTAGGTTACACAGGGGCAACAGGTCCCTAGACAGGCACCACCTGGGAGTGGGCAAAGTCCCCCCCCCCCCCGGGCTTTGGTACTTTCATACTACCTTGATGCTGTAGGAGATAGTTAACTTCCTTACCACCTACTGGTGCCTGATTTTTTTTCTGACTGTTTTTACCCACCGGGGCTCCTGGGGCATTTTTTTTGGCCCAGGGGCTTCGGAGAAAGGGGCTCCCCGGGTAGACATACCCACTTTTGAGCTTGGATGGGCATGGGGCGGCCTAGCTTCCCTTCACTTGTGATGGAGGACCTGGGTTGCCAGGATTTACAGTATTTATTTGTATTCTTGTTATAACTCATAAGTTTTTCAAGGTTAACTACATATTTTGAATGCTCTGTTATATGTTCATGATGGACTCAATTGATGTCTTCAGTCAATATGTTTAGAGGAGCTGGGGCTGTGGTGGACCCAGTGCGCTGATCCTAGATCCCAGGATAACTTCCGGGTCCCTTGGGATCTAAGTGACATCCCTGTTTCAGGGCTGCTCCAGTCCAACTGGATGCAAGGGAAGGATCGACCTATCTCTCCTTCCTTTAGGGTCGATTGGGGTATGGGACCCCAACTTATTTTTGCTCAATCTACTGTGATGTTTTTGTTTTTTTGGTGGATTCTATTCAAATGCTCACCATTTTTACATCTTTTTCTCCTCCGTTTCATCGCCCCCCCCTTTCTACTCTTATATGCTCTGTTGTAGGTTCTTCAGGACTCAAAGGGGGTGTCTGGTTCCGCTTCCCAGGTTGGAGTATTCCATATGTCATATATGCTGATCCTCACATCACTCTTTATTCCCCAGGAGACGGTAAGTCTCAGATCATACAAATAGTTCTCTCCCCTCTGGACTATGGCTAACGCCTCAGATCAACACCATCCCCTTAGAATTTTTTCACACAATACACAAGGCCTCAACTCTCCAGTTAAACGTAGAAAGGTATTCCAGTCTTATCAATCCATGCACGCGGATGTCCTTCTGATACAAGAGACGCATTTCCTGGCTAGCTATAAACCCTCATTCATACCTCAACATTACCCCCAATTTTTCTTGGCTTCCACGGAAAACAAAACAAGGGGAGTGGCGATCTGTTTCGCCGAACACTTAAATGTCTCTCAACCAGAGATGTTAGTTGATCCTCAGGGGCGCTTCCTACTAGTTTCTGGCCACATAGACGGCAAACTTTATACCTTTGTTTCCTATTATGCACCCAATAAGGATCAAAGACAGTTCTTTGACTCAATGCTCAAAAAACTTCATATTCACCTAAAAGGTACTGTGTTTATGGGAGGTGATTCAAATATCGCCTTCGACTCCGGACTTGACAGATTAGCAAACGGAAAATCTAGACCTAAACGCCCATCCAAACAAAGTGCTAAGATTGCAGCTCTCCTGTACGAGGAAGGATTGATTGATATATGCAGGGAAGCTAACCCACACAAAAAAGACTACACTCATTTTTCCGCCCCCAACAACTCATATGCCAGGATAGACCACATCTTCTCATGCTCTCGCACTGTCCCTGGGACCGAATGGTTTTTCTACGGGCTATTACAAAAAGTTTGCCCCATGCCTGGCCCCTCATCTAGCTAAATTTTTCAACTTCCTCAGGGATGGAGCCCCCCTGGGACATGATCTTAACTCAGCATTTATAACGGTAATCCCGAAGCCTGGGAAAGACTAGTGAACTAGTTAACTACAGGCCTATCTCGCTTATTAATAACGATATTAAAATATTCACAAAGATTTTAGCGAATAGGGTAGCAAGCTTTATTTCAACCTATATTCATAAGGACCAGGTGGGCTTCATCCCGGGGAGACAGGGACCGGACCAAATCCGTAGAACAATAGACGTTATCTCCCTGCTCAAGTCTGGGTGGGACGGTGGTCCTCTTCAGAAGGATCTACATAAAGCATTTGACTCTGTTCACTGGGCCTACATGACTGACTTACTTCAAAGATGGGGGTTTGGCCCCTACTTCCTGAAAACATTTAAGTCCTTTACTCTACCCCCTCGGCCCAGGTACGGCTCTTAGGGAGGTACTCAGAGCAGTTTCCAATTGGTTGGGGGACTAGGCAGGGCTGCCCACTCTCCCCTGTTTAGCCATCGAGACCTTGACGGACGCAATCAGGGCTAACCCAGATGTTAAGGGTGTGCGCTGTGGAGATCAGGAGCATAAGTGTGCGCTTTACGTGGACGACCTCCTCCTTTTCATCACTTCCCCCATTACGTCCACCCCTGTGATTTACAAAATCCTACAGAATTTTAGCACAGTTTCTGGCCTAAGGGTCAATTTATCTAAATCAATAGCTATAAACATTTCGGTTCCGCAAGATATTATTACACAACTTTCCACCAACTTTGAATTCTCATGGGCACAAACAAAGATTCCCTATCTAGGTATTAAAATAACACCAGATTTACTTAGCCTCTACAGTGCGAATTATCCCCTATGTTTCGAAAGTGTAGAGGGGATCTGGAGAGATGGGCTAGATGTGGTCTGTCCTGGATGGGTAGGATTCATGCGGTAAAGATGACTCTCCTCCCGCGTCTCCTATATCTGTTTCGCTCCCTCCCTATCCCGATTAAGAAAAAAGCCCTCCTAAAATTTCAATCGGAGATTCTTTCCATCCAGCATTCTCTACCGTCTGAAGTCAGGGTGGGCTTGGACTGCCAGAGCTTTGGGGATACTTTCAGGCCGCCCAATTATCTCAAATCTCAGTGGTCTTCACGAAAGGCCCAAAACCTAGCTGGCTGTCAATGGAACGTCAGACCACCCCGCTAAAAACTATAGATTACCTTCACTGGTGCGATCCTAAGGTTAGGCCAGCCATCTTGTCTCCTACCCTCTCACAATCTATCGCTCTCAGCACAGGTCTTCTCAAGCATCACAACCTGATCTCCCCTATGAGACCGCTTGCACATCTTTTTCACAATGCAGACTTTCCGCCAGGGATGGTCATTAAGGTGTTCAAATGGTGGACGGATAAAGGCCTCTATAGAATAGGACACTTTCTTTCTCACAAGGGCCCGTTTACACTGTCCCACTGTAGAAATGACTTAGACATGCCAGAGTCGGAGGTGTTCAGATTCTCCCAAATTTCCCACTTTCTACACTCAATTTGGTCACGTAATCATGAAAGCCCCTCCTTGACTCCCTTTGAACAATGGTGCTCCAACACAGAAGTCCAGAGGGGAGGAATATCCACACAATTAGTACCGTCTCGCGCATAGTAATAACCCCAGACCCCAACATCGCTCTGCTTAATGGGAGGATTAAGGAGCTCTCTAAATTTACACAGAAGTTGATATTCTTCATCCTCTTAGGAGCTAAAGTAACCATAGCAAAAGCTTGGAAAAAACCTAGAGTTTCGATTCCTGGTTTTAAGAGGAAGGTCTCTTGGATTATGGTGCAGGAACAAATTGTAGCCAAACTAAAGGACAAAAGCAGTCATTTCTTTGCTATATGGGAATAGGGATGAGCCGAACACCCCCTGTTCGGTTCGCACCAGAACATGCGAACAGGAAAAAAGTTTGTACGCGAACACCGTTAAAGTCTATGGGACATGAACGTGAATAATTAAAAGTGCTAATTTTAAAGGCTTATATGCAAGTTATTGTCATAAAAAGTGTTTGGGGACCTGGGTCCTGCCACAGGGGACATGGGTCAATGCAAAAAAAAGTTTTAAAAACGGACGTTTTTTCAGGAGCAGTGATTTTAATAATGCTTAAAGTCAAACAATAAAAGTGTAATATCCCTTTAAATTTCGTAGCTGGGGGGTGTCTATAGTATGCCTGTAAAGGGGAGCATGTATCCCGTGTTTAGAACAGTCTGACAGCAAAATGACATTTCAAAGGAAAAAAGCCATTTAAAACTACTCGCGGCTATTGCATTGCCGGTCCGACAATACACATAGAAGTTCATTGATTAAAAAAAAGGCATGGGAATTCCCCACAGGGGAACCCCGAACCAAAATTAAAAAAAAAAATGACATGGGGTCCCCCTAAATTCCATACCAGGCCCTTCAGGTCTGGTATGGATATTAGGGGAACCCTGCGCAAAAAAAAAACAGTGTGGGGTCCCCCCAAAAATCCATACCAGACCCTTATCCGAGCACGCAACCTGGCAGGCCGCAGGAAAAGAGGGGGGGACGAGAGAGCGGCCCCCCCTCCTGAACCGTACCAGGCCACATGCCCTCAACATTGGGAGGGTGCTTTGGGGTAGCCCCCCAAAACACCTTGTCCCCATGTTGATGAGGACAAGGGCCTCATCCCCACAACTCTGGCCGGTGGTTGTGGGGGTCTGCGGGCGGGGGGCTTATTGGAATCTGGAAGCCCCCTTTAACAAGGGGACCCCCAGATCCCAGCCCCCCCTGTGTGAAATGGTAAGGGGGTACAAAAGTACCTCTACCATTTCACTAAAAAACTGTCAAAAATGTTAAAAATTACAAGAGACAGTTTTTGACAATTCCTTTATTTAAATGCTTCTTCTTTCTTCTTTCTTCTATCTTCCTTTATCTTCTTCTTCTTCTTCTTCTGGTTCTTCTGGCTCTTCCTCCAGCGTTCTCGTCCAGCATCTCCTCCGCGGCGTCTTCTATCTTCTTCTCCTCGGGCTGCTCCGCACCCATGGCATGGGGGGAGGCTCCCGCTCTTCTCTTCATCTTCTTCTCTTCTTCATCTTCTTCTTCATCTTCTTCTCTGCTTCATCTTCTTCTAATCTTCTCTTCTTCATTTTTTTCTCCAGGCCGCTCCACATCCATGCTGGCATGGAGGAAGGCTCCCGCTGTGTGATGGCGTCTCCTCGTCTGACGGTTCTTAAATAACGGGGGGTGGGGCCACCTGGTGACCCCGCCTCCCTCTGACGCACGGTGACTTGACGGGACTTCCCTGTGATGTCACGGGGAATGCCACAGGGAAGTCCCGTCATGTCCCGTGCATCAGAGGGGGGCGGGGTCACCGGGTGGCCCCACCCCCGTTATTTAAGAACCGTCAGAGGAGGAGACGCCATCACACAACGGGAGTCTCCCTCCATGCCAGCATGGATGCCGAGCGGCCCGGAGAAGAAAATGAAGAAGAGAAGAAAAGAAGAAGATGAAGAAGATGAAGAGAAGAGCGGGAGCCTCCTCCCATGCCATGGGTGCGGAGCGGCCCGAGGAGAAGAAGATAGAAGACACCGCGGAGGAAATGCTGGACGAGAACGCCGGAGGAAGAACCAGAAGAGCCAGAAGAACCAGAAGAAGAAGATGAAGGAAGATAGAAGAAAGAAGAAGCATTTAAATAAAGGAATTGTCAAAAACTGTCTCTTGTCATTTTTAACATTTTTGACAGTTTTTTAGTGAAATGGTAGGGGTACAAGTACCTCATTACCATTTCACACGGGGGGGGCGGGATCTGGGGGTCCCCTTGTTAAAGGGGGCTTCCAGATTCCGATAAGCCCCCCGCCCGCAGATCCCAAAGCACCCTCCCAATGTTAAGGGCATTTTTTTTTTTTTTGGCCGGGGTTCCTCTTAATATCCATACCAGACCTGAAGGGCCTGGTATGGAATTTAGGGGCCCCCCACGTCATTTTTTTTAAAATTTTGGTTCGGGGTTCCCCTGTGGGAAATTCCCATGCCGTTTTTATCAATGAACTTCTATGTGTATTGTCGGACCGGCAATGCAATAGCCGCAAGTAGTTTTAAATGGCTTTTTTCCTTTGAAATGTCATTTTGCTGTCAGACTGTTCTAAACACGGGAAACATGCGCCCCTTTACAGGCATACTATAGACACCCCCAGCTATAAAATTTAAAGGGATATTACACTTTTATTGTTTGACTTTAACCCCTTCCCACCGACCGTACGCATATGTGCGTACTCGGCTTTCCGGGGTTATACCGGGATGATGCCCGCTGCTGCAGACATCATCCCGGTACCGTTGTTTCGAGCGGGCGATCGGCTACCCATATATAACAACCGATGCAGCTAAAAGCCGCTTGGCTGTTATACCGGAGGAGTGGGAGAGGACATCCCCCCTCCCGCCGCTCTTACCGGGCCTCCCGTGCGATCGGGAGGCCCGGTGTCCAATCAGCTGCCTCCGGCGGCTGTGGGCGGGCTGGAACGAAGCTGTGGGTGGCTTCGTTCCAGCCTTTTTAATGTAAGCGCAGAAGCGACGTCATGACGTCACTTCCCGTTTACTCGGCTGCCAATGGCGCCAAATTTTAAAAAATACACAGTATTCAGAATCGCCGTTTTCAGCGATCTGAATACTTTGTAGTGCAGAGGAGGGATTGGGGGTCTTTTAGACCCCCGATCCCTCCATAAAGAGTACCTGTCACCACCTATTACTGTCACAAGGGATGTTTACATTCCTTGTGACAGCAATAAAAGTAAAAAAAAAAAAAACATTTTTTTTAAAAAACACAATTCATGTCTAAAAATAAATAAAATAAATAAATAAATAAATAAATTTTTTAAAGCGCCCCCGTCCCCGCGAGCTCGCGCAGCGAAGAAAACGCATACGGAAGTCTCGCCCGCATACGGTGTTCAAATCACACATGTGAGGTATCACCGCGATCGTCAAAGCGAGAGCAATAATTCTAGCCCTAGACCTCCTCTGTAACTCTAACCTGGTAACCATAAAAAAATTTAAAGCGTCGCCTATGGAAATTCATAGCTACCATAGTTTGTAGCCATTCCACGAGTGCGTGCAATTATAAAGGGTGACATGTTTGGTATCTATTTACTTGGCGTAACATCGTCTTTCACATTATACAAAAAATTGGGGTAACTTTACTGTTTGGATTTTTTAAAATTCATGGAAGTGTCCCTTTTCCAAAAATTTGCGTTTAAAACACTGCTGCACAAATACCGTGTGATATAAAATATTGCAACAATCTCCATTTTATTCTCTAGATTCTCTGCTAAAAATATATATATATATATAATGTTTGGGGGTTCTAAGTAATTTTCTAGCAAAAAATATGGAATTTAACTTGTAAACACAAAATTTCAAAAATAGGCTGTTTTTAAAACTTTTTTTTGCAGTGATCCATGTCCCCTGGGGCAGGGCCCAGGTCCCCAAACACTTTTTATGTCAATCTCTTGCATATAAGCCTTTAAAATTAGCACTTTTGATTTCTCCCATAGACTTTTAAAGGGTGTTCCGCGGCATTCGAATTTGCCGCGAACACCCCAAATTGTTCGCTGTTCGGCGAACTTGTGAACAGCCAATGTTTGAGTCGAACATGTGTTCGACTCAAACTCGAAGCTCATCCCTATATGGGAACCATGGGCCAGATACTGCGGCATCCCTCTGTTCCCAGGTATGCCTATGGAGCCTGAGTCTGGAGGGTCCCCACAGTGATACCGCCCTCCCCCTTCCCCCTCTCTTTCCCTTTTCACACCTTTCTCTCTTTCTCTGATAGAGTCTCTCTTGTCTCCTATGTAGGATTATATTAATCAGTCCTTTACATGTTTTCCACTTACACAAGAAGAACTCTACCAGGTAGTCAATTCACTGTTGTTGTCTGAAGTCAGGTTCGATTTAGACTACCTCTACTAACTTCAAATTCTGCCTACCGGACACTCGGATTTGGGGTCCTGTAGATCATTAGAGGGGAGTTTTGAGAGGCTTCAGGGATACAACGGGAGGGAGAGTCAAAGTGACCGACAGGCGCTTTCACAGTATGATCCCATAGGGGTAGAGAGCCTTTAGTCTGATTGTTTTAACAGGTTTCCCCGTCTCGGGTATTGGGATCCTAGTCTCCCGTACAATCTGAGTAGTACGCAGCCTCTCAAGTCTACCCCTAGAGTTTTGCAGTAGATTGTCTTGTAGATTCTATTTGACCTCAAGCTTGTATGCTTTTTCTTGTCATTCTTACAGTTAATGTATAAGAAATGTTATGGTCTTCTTTTTTTTTATATACCATGCCTGTATACTTTTTCATTAAAATAATAAAAAGTTTAAACGAAAAAAATAAAACAAATAAATGGGATTTCTGAATTTAGCCAGTTGAAATGCATCCTGTAAATACAGTATATTAGCATGAATCACTGTACAGGTTGCCTGGAGCTGATTTTTAAATATCAATAGCGTCACTGCCTTTGCATTAAATGTGCAGCAGATTATGAGTAGTCGTTGTGTCTTAGCTGCTCTTTAAAATGTATTCTTAATTAATTGGGACCTAATAAAGTAAAATTGTGGAAGAGGCAAAGGTGAAGAGTATAAAAATATTACCATTCAAAGGAAAAAAGGGTACGAACAAGCATTTGACATTTTATTTATCATCGAAACAAATGCTGAATTATGCAGAACGCTAACATAAAATGAAAAGAATCCAGATTTATTATGACATGGTTCACATGTGATAAAAGGGTAATTTCAGATACAGTGTTCCGGGAAGAAAAATAGAACTGTTTTTTAAACAGCGCCATCTACATTGTTTAAATGTCCTGTAATTAAGATTGGCCGTGATAACATGATAGATATTCTGCCTTACATAGGTTTATTTTCTGTAGATCCCATATTCATGTTTTAAGCATACTAGGCAAACACTATAGCTCTGAGACTCTTTATTGCATAAATGCTGCACATACAAAGATTAAATCAGTTTAACTGACTATGAATATACATAAAGTACTACTAGTCTATGATCTCGTTCGGATGTGCAGTGAATTATTTTACTGCTTTGTTGTGTATACGATTAAAATCTGTTTCCTAAACATCATATTTTATTGTAAAGTACCATACTTTCTTGGATTCACCCTGAAACACCCTGAATAACTGTTCAATAATAAAGAGGAGTAATTTAGGTAAGATAACGTAAGAATATATCTATAATCTATTGTTCCTCTACTATGGGTCTTTCAGTTCTACATAACATTACTGTAGGTTTCCCTTTTAGATATAAAACACTGTTTGGTAAAAGACTTGCAAATGCGAGAGTAAATGTTCTCAGAGGGGACACAGAAAAGCTTGACTGATCATCTAAACGTGCCCTAAGCCTAGGTTTACATTGGAGTGATTTGGCATGAAATTTGACATGTCAAATTGCATGCCAAATCGGTGGCAATTGCTGGCAATGGCAACATCCGAATCAGTGCGACGCAGTATTGCCGCACTGATTCCCAAAACTAGTTTCTGTACCACCTTTGGTGACTTTGGGTTGCAGTTTCCAATGACATCTGTGCAGCATCCCGCACAGATGTCTCTGAAATCACCCCCGAAGTCGGGAATAACATGCGGGAATGAAATCGTGTGAGTTCAGCTGAACTTGTACGATTTCATTACCGCTGTCACTATGAACCTGTGCTTAGACACAGTTCAACTGCAGGAAATTTTAACTGTGATATTGACTGACCAAAATTTGCAGCTTTGACCTAATGCCTGTTTTAACTAAAATACATAATATAGCACAATGTTCCTTGCCGTGGTAATATGTGTTATGTACCAGTTAAAAAACACTTTTTTCAGAACCATCAAGCAAACCCATCAAAAATAAAGGATGCATAACAACATGTGTTTAGCTTAAGTAACAATGCATAATCATTTTATTGCTATAAACCGTGTTTATACTGTTAGAAAAGTAATTAAATCCTGGGAAATACAGCCACTCCACGAAAGGAAAATCGGTAGAGAATATATTTTCAACTTAATTCCCTGGGGAAAACATCATCTCAAGCCTAAAGAAACATCATCTGTTTGCAAATAGACCCCCTGAGTCATATGCCATTTATCAAACAATTGAGTCCTACCGCTTATACAGTATTATTATTTTATTTATCATAAGCCCCTCTTAACAGCTTTGCTTACATGGGGCACAACATGTAGCACTTTAAAATTCAATAAAACAGATCTCAATATTTCACTAAATTATCTGGAGAGTTATTGCCATCTGTGACTAAGGTTTTAATGCTACCAAATAATTGTTCTATTTTAAGTTTCAGCTTTTAATGCATTATATGATAATAGACAGCAACTTCTTACGGTGATCAGCCAGAAGTAAATTGAGTACAGATGTGAAGTGTGTTGAAGAGATTAACTGTTTTCACAGTGTTCCGGAGACAAGTTTTATAATATGAAGGATCCTAACTCACTACAGTTTTGTAATTCTCCACTCTGAGTTTTTGCAGTCACATGTGTTTACCTGAATAATCAATTGGAATATAGGAATCACTTTGACTATGGATCCCCTTCTATCTGTTCTGAAGGAAATAGTACAAGGGCAAGTTTTCATTTTACCACTTGATTGCTCTAGACATTTATTTCTGCCTACTATTTAGGGATGAGCCGAACACCCCCCTGTTCGGTTCGCATCAGAACATGCTAACAGGAAAAAAGTTTGTTCGAACACGCGAACACCGTTAAAGTCTATGGGACACGAACATGAATAATCAAAAGTGCTAATTTTAAAGGCTAATAAGCCTTTAAAATTACTCGAAGCTAATAAGCCTTTAAAAAAACTTGAAGCTCATCCCTACTACTATTCTCCAGTTCTATAGTTAAAGCCTGTCTCTGTGCAAATCTAACCCCCACCATCCATATCTCCCTCCCATCCTCTTCCACCCATTTAGAAATATAAAAAAATCCTTTTTTACTTACCTGAATCCATCATCATGTGTCTCTTACCAGCACTAAAACCAGGAGTAAAGACTAAAGATTTAGCACTGCAGTCTGACCTGTTCCCTGCAACCGGCAAATAGGTTAGTTCTGAGCATGTTAGTCCTTTACAAGGTAACTTATAGTAGGTGACTAGGGACAAAGAATAAGCAAGTTTTTTAAAATGCTTTCTTCAGCTTTGTCTATACAAAGGACAATGATAGAGCTCAAGTTCATGCTGGATATAATGTTAACATAGCCCCAAAAGACCCACAGTGGCTTGAAATTGATATGCGCCAGTAATATTCATACAAAAAAAGGTAAATAAAGCACCTGGATCAGATGGCTTACACCCAGGTGTTCTTAAAGTGTTGAGCTCTGTTATTTCAAAGACATTGTTTATAATTTTTTAAAGACTCTTTAATGACTGCCTCACTACCACTATATTGGTGCAAGGCCATGTGGAGACTATGTTTAAAAAAGGATGGAAGTTTTTAACTAGTGACTACAGACCTGTTAGTTTAACATCTATAGTCAGGAATATACTTTGATAAAAAAAAATACCTAGGGGTTGATTTACTAAAGCCAGAGAGTGCAAAATCTGGTGAAGTTCTGCATAGAAACCAATCAGCTTCAAGTTTTCTTTTCAAAGCTTAATTGAACAAGTTGAATTAAGAAGCTGATTAGCTAGCATGCACAGCTGCACCAGATTTTGCACTCTCAACTTTTAGTAACTCAACTCCATAGAAGTGTAGGTTGTTTTTTTGTTTTTTTTATTGGCGCAATTAGTGAGGGAATGGGGGATTCCCAAAGTTGGAACAGAGCTTTAAGGTCTCATGAACATAGGTGGTTTGGGCCTCAAATCATAAAAAAAATATATATTTTTGGGTACCCGGGAGCCACAGTTGGTAGCAGGCTGACAAAATCTAAACTACACAACTGCATTATGTGGCTACATGCTGTACTGAGCAGTACACACATAAAGGGTTGTATGTTCCAAATGCTGAATTTCTGTGTTTGGGGCATGCATTTGTAAGCATATGGTCATGTACTTGTATACCACTCAGAACAGCTTACCAGCATTATGTATTTCATCCTGTCATAGATTTTGACAGGCCATTGGCTGCAGGATCTTGACTCTTTAAATACGTTTGTATTTTCTGTATGCCCCATATCATAAGTCTGTTCAGAGTATTTCCAGTAATATGTTTATTTCACTTGCTGATGATGATGATTCTATGGGGATCATGTGAAACACAAAACAAAATCCCACATTTGCAGGAGTAGATTTATTTAGTGAAGAGAATACCAAGTTTGAGCAGATCTGAAAAACCCAAAAGCCACTAACTAGGAGTCAACAGAAGAAAATCACCCCCCAACAATAAAGATAAGAGGTACAAGACTCCAGTTATAAACTTTCTAAAACTGTGAGTAGAGATGGGCTGAATGACCCCTTGTTCGATTCTCGCCAGAACCTTCAAACATTGCAAAAGTTCGGAGCTGAACAATGTAGTCCATTAAAGTCTATGGGACCCCAACTGGAAAAAATGCCCATTTTGAAGGCTTATATGCAAGTTATTGGGCATACAAATGGTATAGGGGCCTGGGTACTACCCTGAAGGACACGTATCAATTAAAAAACGTTTTTAAATAGGATCATTGTTGAATGAGCAGTGACTTAATGATGCTTAAAATGAAACAAACAAAAGAAAAATTCCTTTAAATATAGTGCCTGGGTGGTTCCCCTTAGTCTGCCTGTAAAGTGGCACATCTGTACCGTGTATAGAACCTGCTGCAGCAAAAATTACATTTTTAAGAAAAAAAATTTACATTGTCCCTGCAAGCTTTCTTTATTTTGTAAACAATGGCTTGGGGAGCTAGTCTGTATGATGAGGCCACAATTTAGTGCACTCAAAACAAGATTATAGATTTTTTGGATAAATCCTGGTGTCTGTTTCGCAGACTTTGGATAGAAGCTTCAAACATTGAGCTTTGGGTGTTGGTGGTGCCTTCACACCATAACCCTATAGAGGTACTATTGAGGAAAGCAAGATTTTGCCTTGCTGTAAAAAATTTAAATTATATGCACCTGTCAAACAGTCTTGCAGAGGTTCCACATCCCAAAAACACTTAATCGTGACACCGGCATCAGGTGTCAGCTTGATAGCTGCTGCTAATCCAGGAATGATTCATTTTGATAAATGTCCGCTGGTCAACAGAGTCTGTGGACAGAAAAGCTCTTTTATCTGTCACAAAACCTCCGGCAGCACTGAATGCTTGTTCAGAAAGCACACTGAATGTAGTGCAGCCCAGCAGTTCAGTTGCATACTGGACAAGTTCTGGCCACTGGTCTATTCTCATGACCCAGTAACCCAGTGGATTGTGGACTGGAAAGCTCTCCATGTCTTTTTTTGCCCCTAAATAATTTCCCACCATATGATACAGATGCTTATGATGGGATGTAAAAGCTGACAGCCTTGGTCACCAAGGACTAAAAACATTTTGAAATGCATCGCTGAGGCAGCCCCCTTCTTCACAGCTTCCCCTACAGTAACAACAGAAGCCTCAAAGCTAGCTTTTCCATGAGACTGTAACTGTACAGAGTCTGGAAAGCCATTATGTGCTGCCTTTGCAGGCTAATTCAGTTATAGTTACTTATATAGAATGTGTAGTTTACCTCTGCCATATAGTCTCCAAAGTCTGTAGCAGTTTTATCTTTAGTTATTAAATATTCTCAGACAAGAAGTGACCTTTGGTTTAGGAAGTTCTTCAACCATTTTAGATTGTCATTCTACATGGATGCAGCATGTCTGTTTCTCTCTCAAGGGGCTTGAGACATCATCACTAGGGATGACCCGAACACCCCCCTGTTCGGTTTGCACCAGAACTTGCGAACAGGCAAAAAATTTGTTCGAACACCGTTAAAGTCTATGGGACACGAACATGAATAATCAAAAGTGCAAATTTTTAAAGGCTTATATGCAAGTTATTGTCATAAAAAGTGTTTGGGGACCTGGGTCCTGCCCCAGGGGACAAGGATCAATGCAAAAAAAGTTTTAAAAACGGCCATTTTTTCGGGAGCAGTGATTTTAATAATACTTAAAGTGAAACAATGAAAGTGTATTATCCCTTTAAATTTCGTACCGGGGGGTGTCTATAGTATGCCTGTAAAGGGGCGCATGTTTCCCGTGTTTAGAACAGTCTGACAGCAAAATGACATTTCAAAGGAAGAAAAGTAATTTAAAACTACTCACGGCTATTAATGAATTGCCGGTCCAACAATACACATAAAAGTTCATTGATAAAAACAGCATGGGAATTCCCCACAGGGGAACCTCGAACCAAAATTTAAAAAAAATGACGTGGGGATCCCCCTAAATTCCATACCAGGCCCTTCAGGTCTGGTATGGATATTAAGGGGAACCCCGGCCAAAATTTTAAAAAAAAATGGCGTGGGGTGCCCCTCAAAATCTATACCAGACCCTTCAGGTCTGGTATGGATTTTAAGGGGAACCCCGTGCCAAAAATTTTAAAAAAATGGCGTGGGGTCCCCCTAAAAATCCACACCAGACCCTTATCCGAGCACGCAACCTGGCAGGCCACAGTAAAAGAGGGGGGATGAGAGAGCGCCCCCCCTCCTGAACTGTACCAGGCCACATGCCCTCAACATTGGGAGGGTTCTTTGGGGTAGCCCCCCAAAACACCTTGTCCCCATGTTGATGAGGGCAAGGGCCTTATCCCCACAACCCTGGCCGGTGGTTGTGGGGGTCTGCAGCTGGGGGGCTTATCGGAATCTGGAAGCCCCCTTTAACAAGGGGACCCCCAGATCCCGGCACCCCCTGTGTGAAATGGTAAGGGGGTACTTCCATTTCACTAAAAAAGTGTCAAAAATGTTAAAAATGACAAGAGACAGTTTTTGACAATTCCTTTATTTAAATGCTTCTTCTTTCTTCTTTCTTCTATCTTCCTTCGGTTTCTTCCTCCATCTTCTTCTTCTTCTGGTTCTTCTGGTTCCTCTGGTTCTTCCTCTGGTGTTCACGTCCCGCATCTTCCTCCGCGGCGTTGGCGTCTTCTTTCCTTCTTCTCCTCGGGCCGCTCCGCATCCATGATGGCATGGGGGGAGGCTCCCGCTGTGTGACGCTTCTCTCTTCATCTTCTTCTCTTCATCTTCTTCTCTTCATCTTCTTCTCTTAATCTTCTTTTCGGGCCGCTCCGCATCCATGATGGCATGGAGGGAGGCTCCCGCTGTGTGACGCTTCTCCTCTTCTGACGGTTCTTAAATAACGGGGGCAGGGCCACCCGTTGACCCCGCCCCCTCTGACGCATGGTGACTTGACAGGACTTCCCTGCGGCGTCACGGGGAATGCCACAGGGAAGTCCCGTCAAGTCCCAGTGCGTCAGGGGGGTTATTTAAGAACCGTCAGAAGAGGAGAAGCGTCACACAGCGGGAGCGTCCCTCCATGCCATCATGGATGCGGAGCGGCCCGGAGAAGAAGGGAAGAAGACGCCGACACCGTGGAAGAAGATGCCAGATGAGAACATCGGAGGAAGAACCAGAAGAACCAGAAGAACCAGAAGAAGAAGAAGATGGAGGAAGAAACCAAAGGAAGATAGAAGATAGAAGGAAGAAGAAGCATTTAAATAAAGGAATTGTCAAAAACTGTCTCTTGTCATTTTTAACATTTTTGACACTTTTTTAGTGAAATGGTAGGGGTACTACCCCCTTACCATTTCACACAGGGGGGAGGGCCGGGATCTGGGGGTCCCCTTGTTAAGGGGATTCCAATAAGCCCCCCGCCTGCAGACCCGCACAACCACCGGCCAGGGCTGTGGGGATGAGGCCCTTGTCCTCATCAACATGGGGACTAGGTGTTTTGGGGGGCTACCCCAAAGCACCCTCCTAATGTTGAGGGTATGTGGCCTGGTTTGGTTCAGGAGGGGGGGTGCTCTCTCGTCCCCCTCTTTTCCTGCAGCCTGCCAGGTTGCGTGCTTGGATAAGGGTCTGGTATGGGTTTTTGGGGGGACCCCAAGCCGTTTTTTTTTACATTTTGGCACGGGGTTCCCCTTAAAATCCATACCAGACCTGGAGGGTCTGGTATAGATTTTGAGGGGGACCCCACACCATTTTTAAAAAAAATTTTGGCCGGGGTTCCCCTTAATATCCATACCAGACCTGAAGGGCCTGGTATGGAATTTGAATTTGAAAAGTCATTTTGCTGTCAGACTGTTCTAAACATGTGAAACATGCGCCCATTTACAGGCATACTATAGACACCCCCCAGGTACGAAATTTAAAGGGATATTACACTTTTATTGTTTCACTTTAAGCATTATTAAAATCACTGCTCCCGAAAAAACGGCCGTTTTTAAAACTTTTTGCATTGATCCATGTCCCTTGGGGCAGGACCCAGGTCCCCAAACACTTTTTATGACAATACCATGAATATAAGCCTTTAAAATTACTTTTGATTTCTCCCATAGACTTTTAAAGGGTGTTCCATGGCATTCGAATTTTCCGCGAACACCCCAAATTGTTTGTTGTTCGGCGAACTGGCGAACTTGCGAACAGCCGATGTTTGAGTCGAACATGAGTTCGACTCGAACTCGAAGCTCGTCCCTAATCATCACCTGTAAGTTCCTTTCTGTTGTATCATCTGTCATTTATGCTAGATTAGTTATTCTATTTGTACTGATATCTTGTTATTGTATTGAATGGCAGTTTCACAAAAAATAAATAATAAAGAAGTAAAATAAAGTTGGATTACTTCGGTAGACAAATCAAGCATTGGGCTTCTGTTTACTGGAGTCTCTGACAAGTGCTTCGCTGTCTTTAAAACCACACATAGTCAGTGTTTTGAGAGTGGAACACATTACATAAACTCCTCTTTAAGGTGTCCTCAAGATATTTCATCCTCTGCTCCTTCCGTGGGGATGGAATGAGCTCCAAGACTTTCCCCCTGTAACAGTGGTCAAGGATGGTGCCAACCAATAATGATCCTTCTCCCTCCTTCTCCCTCATGCCACCAATTATCAGGTCCTTTCGCAGGCTTTGAAGAATTAAGGAGGCCATGCACCACAAGTTTGTGGAGACATGAAAAGCAGAGTTCTTGTGGTCACTGAGAATTACAGTATTTGGAACTGGCTCCTCCCAGCCACGTACTACTCCCAAGGGTTCTGGGAAAGGAAAACCATCTTTAAAGGTTTGATGTATATCTTCCTCTACTTCAATGCCTCCAAAACAGGTACTCGTTGATGGCCCTCTGCTGCATGTGCAGCCACTGCAGTATTGCCAAAGTCGAGTTCCACCTGGTGGGCATGTAACAAATCAGGAGGTTCACCGGCAGGTGGAATTCCCGTTAAATTTCAGACAACTGAACACTGGCTGTGTATGACCGCCTGAAATGGCTACAGACTCTTCTGGCCTGCTTCAGAAGATCTTGCAACTCTGGGTACCTGTTTAAGAAATGCTGCACCACCAAATTGAGGACATGTGCCAGGCTATCACGTACCTGGTTGCAGAGCCTGAAATGATGAGGAAGGCCTCCCTGACACCTGAGACTCAGGACCCTAGCTAGTGTGAACTGAAGACACAGGAATGCGAAATGGCCTGTAGGTCTTGTTAGCAGCAGAGCGGGTATCCACGCCAGGCAGGAAAAGTTATCAGTAGTCTTCAGTGAAGCAGACGGGTCGGTAGATAGCTGTAGGATGGCAGAATGAAGCAGGCTGGTACTGAGGACAGCAGGCAGGAGAGGCATGCGCTGGTTGCAAGCAGTAGAACAGCAGGCACAGCAGGATGTGTCAGGAATCAGGGTCAGGCAAGCAGGGTCATACAGATGGCACTGGCAGGACAGATCAAGTACAGAGGAGCAGGCTGAAGCATGGTCTGGGAACAAGGCGAGTCAGGAGTTTTCCTTACACAGGCATGGCACATGTGTCAACTTTCCCTGTTGAAGGAGGTTAGTGACAATAACACATATCACCATTCCTGGTTCAAGCTTACGTGGCGTGAACCACCTCGGGGGCCTGCCCCTGCAGAGCTGAAAGAATCCACTCCAACATCACACTGCAAATGTCTCCTTTGGGAAGGAACCTTTTATAGTGTGGGGTGGGTCTATGAGAAATGACTGATGATTGGGCACAGTCATAAATACTTTGTCCACTCACAGCTGTGACAGCACTCTGTGCCCTGATTGGGCAAATCCTTCATTGCTGCAGCCAATCAGGGCATAGAATGCACCTTGCCAATTCAGGTGTTAATCGAACGGCGAGCAGCCAATTTTAGTCCCTAACCGTTTGCCCAACACTAACTGTGAGACTGAGGATTCAGTAAAGCTGCAGAGACTGTTCACTCAGCAAAGTGAATGTTGGTATATATGGTGAACTTATGTTCACTTTCAATACACAGATGAGGTAATTAGAAAATCTGAATTTTGCTGGCATACAATTAAGTATTCTAAAGCCGTGTACACACGACCGGACTTTTCCACCGGACTGGTCCGACGGAACAAATACGTCGGACAATTCGACCGTGTGTGGGCTTCATCGGACCTTTAGTGGACATTTTCTGTCAAAAATCAGACAGACTTTAGATTTAGAACATGTTTCCTGTCGCATCATGGCAGCATACACTTTGGGTTGTGACTCCGCCCCTCACAACCTGATAGGACCACATAGCTATAAGTTGTAAAGATGGCCCCCGCCCCAGTATTCTCTTATTTTTCCTCACCTGAAAGGACTGAAGATGTCAGAAGCACCCCCTTACCAAATTCGCCCCAGCCAGGTTCTAGCCTCTCCTGGGTGGAAGTCCTTGCCTGTACAGCCTCTAAATGAGCTAGATGGAAGGAACCCCACTCTGGTGGTCTCAGGGGTATGTGCAGCTCCAGTATAAGCCTTAAATAGGCTTAGTTGTGTGCAGCGGTCTCCATCTGCCTTTTTCATTTTGTGGTGCAGCTCTCTGGGCATTGTGGTTCTTCTCTGTCTCTCCCCTGTGCGGATGGGTGTCTCAGCACTACCGCGCATGCGCAGGGAGCGCTTTTAGGGCATCCTGGCACGTTTGCAAGGTTCCAAGATGGCGCCAAGCCCGGCTCGGCGCTACTGCTCATGTGCGGGCGGGACGTGACCCTGGCGGCCATGGCGGTTCTTTTAAAAGGTTCAGAATGTCATTTTCTGATGCCTCCAGTTTCCTGAGCATATCTGACGCTGCTGTCAACTCTGCTATCAGCTCTCCCTCCTTGGGGTAAGTGTTTCTCTCTTCACCTGGTACCTCTGATTGTTTGCTTGCATGTTTATACCTGCCTGTATCCCTCCAGGGTATCACAGTTATCCTTTCTATGGAGACCGCTGCCGCAGCAGATCACCATCAGCCCAATAGGTAAGGGCGGGATGTTTATGGTAAGTAGTGAAGATTGAAAAAGAGAGCAGGATCGTACTAATGCTGCCTAATTGGTCAGCCCTACCAGGTCATCAAGATCGTCTAAATCAAGGCGAAGAGAGACCTCACACAGGAGAAGCCGCTCCAGCCATAGGCGAAGCTGCTCACGCGGCAGAAGTCGCTCAGCCCACAGGGGAAGCCGTAGGAGGAGCCGTTCCTACTCCAGGCATAGACATTCCCATTACAGAAGATCCCCTGCTCGTAGACGTCAGTCTCCTGCACATCCTTCCCGTCCAGCGGGGCCACAGCTCTACCAGACAGATTGGCCTGCCGCAGATGTATGGATGAAGCCACCAGGGAAAAAGAGCTGGTCACTGTAGAACCTACCGGGGTCCCTGCTACGCATATCTCAACTCCAGATGTGGAGGCTACAGCCCTGAGCGCCTCACCATCCCTAGTATGTCTAGGGAACAAGAGTTCCCGTCAGATGAGGAAGAACTGCGGCAGGATTTGATTTCTCGCTCATAGGGCCCTTTGCGAAATCAGTCAAAGAAGCGATTAACTGGGAGGAACCTGAGGAGGTACAGCAGAAACAAAGGAAGTATTTCCCGAATGTCAGGAAGGTGCCTGAAGCCTTTCCATTTATAGAGGAACTGGATGAGCTTATTAAGGAAGAATGGCAGAATCCAGAGAAGATCATGTAGATCCAAAATGTATAAAAACAGCGCTGTGAGAAAAAATGGCGACAGTGGGGTCATGCCTGACGCGTTTCATCCTCATAGACGTCGCGTCGGGAATACACCCCCCAGACGACGTCTATGAGGATGAAACGCGTCGGGCAGGACCCCACTGTCGCCATTTTTTCTCACAGCGCTGTTTTTATACATTTTGGATCTACATGATCCACAGGACCATCCACATCCGTGAGATTGCCCACACCCTTTAGGACCTGAGCGTCACTCGGAGGAATACAGTAATCCACGAGATAACATCTGTCTTTGAGCCTAGTACAGCCACTCACCACCCAAGTCTTATCTGACCCAATTCGGCGTATGCCCCTTTGGGTCCACCTCATCCGGTAAGCCTTTTCATCTCTCGGTGGGAGTGAGCTGACCTATATTTGGGATGCCGAAAATATTTTCTCTAAAGAAATTTTTTTCTGTTTAAAACATATTTTTATAAGGACTACTCACCTTTATTGTTCAGTCACAATGTCTACACGAGGACTACCTAGTTATGAGATTCACTTTTCCAATACAGTTGATCCTTTTCACTGTACACAGACTGGTTTACAGTTTCTCTATGTTTGATATTGTTTAGCGCTACACTTTCTTGTTGTTCTTTATATTTACACTTTGTTGGTCGTGTCAGCTGCTTTTGTTTTCCCCTTTTTTGGGTAGCGCAGAATTATTTTGTATATATAGCCTATATCAACATGCAGGGGGGCACCAGAAGCAGGTCCATCATGCAGGAGGTCCGTCCTGCCCTAGAGTGGGCACAACTGAATCTATTAAGCTTAAGGGCAGTCTATGTTCCGGGAGTCCAGAACGTGTTGGCCACCGACTCGCTGAGCAGGAATTTCACCTCCAACCACGAGTGGTCTCTGAACCAACAGGCCTACGCCCTCATATCCCGGACTTGGGGTTCTCCAGAGATAGACCTGGCGGCAACCCCAGAGAATGCGAAATGTCGGAGATTCCTATCAAGAATACCATTCCCTTCGGCAGAGGGGACGGATTGTCTCCTGCACCCCTGGAATTTCCATCTAGGATACATCTTCCCTCCAACTCCACTCATAGCGAGGTTTCTCCTGAGACTCAAGGAGTCATCGGCACTGGTGGTGGCAGTGATTCCCTTCTGGCCGAGGAGGCCATGGTTTACCACTCTGATGCAGCTGAATACGGCAGATCCCCTGCCCCTTCCGTTGTCGCCAGACCTACTCTCCCAGGGTCATCTTCTTCACCTGAACCTGGAAAACCTACATTTGATGGCTTGGAGACTGAAAGGGCTAGGTACCTAGAGCAAGGCTGCTCCCAGAGGGTAGTGGATACCTACTCCAGACCAGGAGGCCTACCACGAATAATACTTACAGGCGAGTCTGGGAGAAGTTTACCGCCTTCGCTCAACAGCAAGGTTGGGACTCATCCTCACAATCGGTGTCACAGGTCCTGGAGTTCCTTCAACTAGGCCTAGAGAAGGGCCTTAGATCAAGTACCCTAAAGGTCCAAGTCTCGGCCCTGTCCGCCTTGACAGGAGTCAGATGGGCACAAGATCCCCTTGTGGTTCAGTTCCAATGGGCCTGTTTAAAGCTGAGGCCACCTAGAAAACCTTCCTTTCCAGTCTGGGACCTCTCAGTCGTACTGGAAGCTCTATCCAAGGAGCCCTTCTTTCCTAATGAGAACATATCCTTATGGGATCTGATGCTGAAAGTCTCATTCCTGATAGCCATAACATCGGCTAAGAGGGTGTCAGAGGTGCAAGCCTTAATGGTCAGTGATCCATATCTGGTTGTATTGCCAGACAGATTAGTCTTAAAACCTTAGGACCGGTTCATCCCCAAGGTATCCTCATCCTTTCACTTCAACTAGGAGATTAATCTTCCGGCACTCAGTACGGAACAAGGCGATCCTCACTCACTGGACGTCAAGGGTAATGTCTTGGAGTATCTCTCAGCTACCAGATCCATCAAGAAAATGGAAAGTCTCCTAATCATTCCGCATGGATTCAGGAGAGGTCAAGCGGCATCCTCGCACACCATTGCGTCATGGCTGGTGAAGACCATCAAAAAGGCCTATTCACTGAGTAGTCATCAAGTACCTGAGGGCTTAAGGGCACACTCCACCAGGGCAGTGGCAACCTCCTGGGCAGCATATTGTAGAGTCTTGGCGGAGACAATTTGCAGAGCGGCTACCTCGTCTTCCAGGAACACCTTTATGTCCCATTACAAGGTGGATTCCACCTGCTTATCCACAGTGGATTTCGGAAGATCTGTTATCCAGGCCAATTCTTCTATTCTTTGTTAATAAACTTAGTTTGAATTCCCACCCAGTCTTTACGAGTTACTCCCCAAAGTGTATGCTGCCATGATGCGACAGGAAAACGGAAAATTGTATACTCACCTTTCCGTAATTTTCCTTTCCTGTCGTATCTTCATGGCAGCATGCAATCTCCCACCCAGCTAAGGTGATATATACGGAGAATACTGGGGCCATCTTTACAACTTATAGCTATGTGGTCCTATCAGGTTGTGAGGGGCGGAGTCACAACCCAAAGTGTATGCTGCCATGAAGATACGACAGGAAAGGAAAATTATGGAAAGGTGAGTATACAATTTTCCGTTTTCAAATCTTTCTGGCGGACTTGAATCTGGTTGAAAAATCCGTTCGTTTGTATGCTAGTCCATCGGACAAAAAACGATGCAAGGGCAGCTATTGGCTACCGGCTATGAACTTCCGTATTCTAGTCCCTTCGTACGTCATCACTTTCAAACCAACGGAGTTTTGACCGGACTTTAGTCCATTCATGTGTGGGCAAGTCCGGTCGCTCAAAAGTCCATCGTAACCCTGTCGAAAGTCCGTCAGAAAGACCGTCCGAGCTTCGATGCTGAAAAGTCCGCTTGTATGTACGTGGCATAACATTCACTTTGGAAAATGAACAGCCTCCATTCTTTTAGTAAACCCAGTTGTGTTGTTAAATGCATATGTAACATGTTGGACAAATGAATAGTTTTTTGTTTAGAAATTTATATATATATATATATATATATATATATATATATAAATTCAAATGTATGCATGAAATTGATCACATAATCCAAGCAATTCCATTATTCACTTAATCCAACTGTTGTAGAAAAAAAGGCCGACACTGAGGACTTCAGTTTTATCACCATCCCTTTTATTTTTGTTCTGTAATTTAACAAACAATCAAATTAAAATGTGTAGCACTGACATTTTTTGCTTCTAGTTCTATGTAATGCTGTAAGGTTAATAAGTTGGTATGTAGCGCAATCTAGCGGCCAAAATATAAAAGTACGGCATCTTTATATTTCATCACTTAGGAAGTGACATGGAAGTGTTTTATTGTTTACCTTTGGACATTAGCTTGACCTACCCACAATGCCCATTAACTCCCATGAATCTCAGGAGAACTGAACTGAATTGTGGGAAGGATATAAAAGGCCTCTGAGCGGCCATCTTAGGTCTCTTGTTCCTGGGACGCGCGGCCTGCCAGCAGGGCTCTGTGGGTGGATGTGTGTGTGTCCCACAGAGTTGTGGCCTACCCTGTGCAGAGCGGAACAGCAGCCAGCGATCCTGCCTTAGATCACAGCATGCTGGAGCAGCAGAGTGATTGTTCCGGAGACCCTTGAAGGAGGTAAAGAAGGACTCCTGGTCATCAGTGAATGAAGCAGCGTAACAGCGTGGCGGCAACTCCAAACAGACTGAGAACTTGTGGAACGGAGAGATCCATTTGTCTGTATTCAGTGCGGTGAGAGGGCTAACACCCAGAAGTTTTGATCACACTTCACACACTTAGATTGATTGCAAAGTGTTGCTGGAACTGATAGTCCCATGGAACAATTCAGTTGGAAAGAGTCAAATTAGACTTCATTACCCAGGAATTGATGCTGGAAGTTTGTTCCCTTTGAGAAGGAGTATCCAACCAATTTACCTGATTGAAATTACTACTGTGCATCATTCTACACCGTTCTATTGGTCACAAATCCTGTGGATTACAAGTATTATGATTCTCTAGCTAGCAGAAGACAGAAGATAACAGGACTATTTCTATCATTGCAAGGCCTTGCGTTTAGTTATAATAATAGAGTTACTGCATTGTTAAAGCAGGGGGAGCTCCCTAGTGATTATACTGTGGGGTATTGATATTCGTGTGCTTTTGTGCTTGCTACAGTGTGCTGGAGGTGGGAAGGTGTCCGGAGTTAAGGCATTATCACTCTGAACATTAGTCCCACCTGGAGATGCACCAGCGGGGGGGGGGTGTCTATACAAGAAACCTACATATATGTTAAGATTGCTGTGAATATTTGCTGTGCTGTCGCGCTATGTTTGTGTGACAGTATAGTCATTGTAATTACTGTTTAATACCAGTTCAGTAAAAGAAATAATTTTGGTTAATTACAATTTGTGTGCAGTGTTGTCTTTCTCCTGCAAGTGAAGCAACAGACACCCAGGTAGAGGTATATTATAACTGTATTATACATTGTGAGATTATAGTTTGTATCAGTATCATTACAACACTGCACTACAGCTGTGTCAAGGGGATTTATGCAAAATAATAAGGGGTATAAAAAAGAGAGAGAACAGGCCCGATCAAATACCAGCAGTCCCTTCGGGGGTCAGTGCTACAAATGGATAACCTAAAAGGTATGTTGAATCTTGCTGGGAAGTTCTGCCAACAGCAAATAAGAAAGCATGTAACTGTACTCCTAGTATAAAGTATGTTTGTTCTATCATATTTAAAGCTACTAAAATATAATCATCTTGAGGTACTTTTGAAATATGTGTAACATTTACAATAGTGTAGTCATCCCCCTAAATTACAGTGTACCACTAATGAGCCATAGCTTGATATTTAAACCCTTAATAGCGTTAGGATCTGATGGATTCAATTAACTTTGTACATAGGGTACTTATTTTTAATTTGCAGTTAATTTATCTTCAACATTGACATGTCTAGCATAACTAATTTCTAGATATTTATTTAATTTTGCCATATTAATCATTTAAGAGAATAATTAAAATGTAACTCATTTTCTTAATTAAAGTTATGCAATATGTTTTTCTGACATTAAAATCTTGTGTAAGGAGTTTATTTCATTTAGTACTATGAGTTATATGGCACAGTAGAGTTATCTGGAAATAAACATAGACATAAAGTTTAAGTTGATTTTATTGCTCAGCACTGTTGCTGACAAATACACAAACTACATTTCATGTTGTTTCCTCTTGTTATTGCTCTACCTGTTCTACATTAGTTATTACTGTGGTTTCTACTATGTTTCATGATCGAGCTATGTTTAGTCTCATCTACTGTATGTGTTATGGCTCTACTTTTTTAAGATGTGAGTGTAGCTATGCACTCCTGCGCCTACACACATATAGCTGTATATCTGCACCTCTTCCACTGCTTCGTAAATTTTCCCCCACCAGTTGTCAGGTAGGCAGCTCTAATATGAGGAAACAAAGCCCTGTTTCTCTACCAACATGGCCACCGATATACAGAGACAGTGGAGTTGATTTACTAAAGGCAAATAAACGGTACACTTTGCAAGTGCAGTTGCTCCAAAGCTTAGCAAATGAGTTGAAGCTTCACTTTCCAAATAATATCCAATCACATGCAAGGAAAATGAAAAACAAGGCAAGTGAACACCCTTAACTTAGAAAATCAGCCCAATAGTTCATAACAAGACATAATGAGGTTGATTTACTTAAACTGGAGAGTGAAAAATCTATGCAGCTCTGCATAGCAACCAATCAGCATCCAGTTGTTTTGTCAAAGCTTGAATTGAACAAGCTGAAGTTAGAAGCTGATTGGCTACCATGTACAGCTGCACCAGCATTTGCACCCTCCAGTTTTAGTAAATCAACACCATTAAGTCAGTAATGGGGAAAACATAAGCTTCAAGTGACCTACAGGTAATACTGGTGCTTAGTCATTTGCCCGCTGCTTGTCTCTGTGCCATCCACTTGCAGAACTTGTGACAGGACAGGAGGCCTTGGTTTTGTCTGCTGCAGTCAAGTAACACCTCCAGCTCTTGTCTCTTCCCCAGCCAGTGACAGGACAGTACAAGGAGAATCAGCAGGCCAATGGGCTCAGCTTTTGTCATTTTGCTCTCTCCTCCTGTAAGCATGTTTATTGTTAGAACAACAGTACACCCAACTGAGTTCTTTTGTAGAGGATATTATAAGAGGCTACTACCAAAACAAGTTTAGGTTCCTTACACTGCTTGCATTTAAAAATAGGTACATTGAAAGCTGTTTTAATAAATAACAAGCGGGGAAACCTGCATCCAATTTGCATAGGTGTGAACCCAGCCTCACTTCTTGTCAGGACAGGAAATGATGGGTAGTCTTTTTAACATAAATGAAAAAAAAAAAAAGAAAAAAAGCTCACCGCACACAATCAGCTTACAATTCCAAATGAAGGTAAAGACAAATAACTGTTCATCTGGAGAAAAAGTTAATGTAGCGTGAGTCATGGATTCCTGCAGCTTCCTTAACTGATCTGAGCTGATCACACTTGACACAAAAGCAGCTTTGTGTAAGTTTTTTCAACAGGGATACAAACAGAAACAAAGATTTAAGAAAGCCATAGATGGATCAACTCTCTGCCGGTGCAGCAGGGAGCATCTGAAAGATCAGCTTTCCATCCAATCAAGTTGCTTATACCAGTAACAGAGTAATAACAAAGACAAAACATGTATGATCCAGAATCAAACATATTACATAAAATATTCGTATTGATTAATGTTTTGAGTCAAAAGGGGTAAAATCAGTCAGCTCTTCTCTGTGTGCAACCCTGCATTCAGGATGGAGAGTGGGTGCTCAGCATTAACATTGCAGTGGAAGGTCAGAAAGCTTGGCAATAGAGTGCATTCCACCTGAAACCAGAAAGAAGAAACTGGGTAATACTGATTTTAAAAGAAATAAACCTGGGATGAAAAAGTAAAAAATTAGGACAATAGCAGAAAAAAGAGTGGGGCAACATAGGAATAATGGTTGGCAATATAGAAAAAAATGAAAACAATAAAAATAATATATATAAATAAGAAATGGTGGAAAACCATAGGGAATACTATGCAATCTGGGAGGCAGTATAATACACTGTGAGGGAGATTTACCAAAACTGGTGCACACGGAAACTGGTGCAGCTGCGCATAGTAACCAATCAGCTTCTAGGTTTTATTGTAATAGCTTAATTAAACAAGATGACCTTAGAAGCTGATTGGTTACTATTGACAGCTGCACCAGATTCTGTGTGCTTCCATTTTATTAAATCTCCCCCTGTAAGTACCAGGGAAGTCAACATGCAAAAAAATAAAAGCAAAAATGTATAAAAATAGGCACAGTTATATGAATAGAAAGACTAATGCATGAAAGATAAACTACCTGTTACAGAGAAAAATTAGCTTACAGGTAAAAATACATGTAAGGTACAGTTTGTGTTAGGTCCCCTGGACCGCACAGTCTGCAACAAGTGAATTCAAAAGAATTCATATTGTAGCAATAGTCTGTCTCTATACCACCTCGATGGGGCTTAGGTATGTGATCTATGACTATGCCATGCAATTCAGGTATTTGATGTTTGCATACAAAATGTATGGCAACCATATTGTCTCAATTGATGGATTTTTGATGACCGTGAAGTCTAATGCCCCTTACACACAGTCGGACATTGATCGGACATTCCGACAACAAAATCCTAGGATTTTGGATCAAACTTGTCTTGCATACACACGGTCACACAAAGTTGTCGGAAAATCCGATCATTCTGAACGCGGTGACGTAAAACAGGTACGTCGGGACTATAAACGGGGCAGTAGCCAATAGCTTTCATCTCTTTATTTATTCTGAGCATGCATGGCACTTTGTGCGTCGGATTTGTGTACACACGATCGGAAATTCCGACAACGGATTTTGTTATCGGAAAATTTTATAGCCTGCTCTCCAACTTTGTGTGTCGGAAAATCTGATGGAAAATGTGTGATGGAGCCTACACACGGTCAGAATTTCCAACAACAAGGTCCTATCACACATTTTCCGTCGGAAAATACGACCGTGTGTACGGGGCATTAGAGCCACACAGATATCACCAGTGTTTTTGGAATTGGTATTTAAAGGGAGCTGATGATTTGTTGAAATACACCAAAGAATACGTACATTTGAGTAAATATATGCAAAATTCCAGGAATTCAATTTACACTTTTGGACTTCCAGAAGGTCAATGAAAAATCTAAAAAAAAACCCTTAATGTTGGAGTTTAGGGAATTCAAGAAACATGCAAAGGAATCAAACTGGGTGTAGAAACCCCTCCAAACCATGGAAATATTACCCATGTATCTGTACCAGGCTTTGACATGATTCCTAAAAATACATGAAACAAAGATGTGTTTCTCTTAGAGTTTGTTTGTACAGTACGTAGAATGATCCTAATTTACATCAAGTGTGCCAGGTTAGTAATCGTTGTATTTTAAAGTAACTATATATTACCTTATTTAGTGACTTTTGCCGACCTTTTGCTTTCCTTTTGTGCTTTCTGATACCCCTCCGTGGATCTGCTCTTTTACTGTCTTCAATAAAAATGGGATTTGGGTTCTTCTGTTTGTGAAGTGCCTGCTCTATATACTGTATCACTGTCAGATGAATTGTTTTCCATAAACTGGTCACTTTCTAATGAGGCAGGAGTGTGCTATTTATATGATCGGTTACTGCTTGTTTGTTGCAAGCATCTGTGTTGGGAACCTGTTAACCATGGGTAAACACTACCTTTTGCCGTAATATTGATGGACCTGTTTGTACTTGTCTTTCTTGACCTTTTCAGCGTAATATAAAAGATCTATCCAATCTCTTTTGACTCATTTATTAAAAGTTTTTTCTTCTTGTAATAGTTTTGATTCTGGGTTATTTATGTTTTGGCTTTGTGGTACCTAGCAACTTCATTGGATGCCATCAACTGGTCTTCTACTTGTTATCTATAGATATCTATAAATGTAATGTGGTTGCTTATTTTGTTCTGCCTATTACTTTGATAAAGGGGACCTATGTCTCCTTGAAACCTTGGTGTTGATTCAGGTATAAGACAATAGTAAATTTTCTAAATTTATATTTTTTCTAGGTGTGCTGGCATTTTTTGCATATTGGACTTTTATGGTACCACCACTCAGCCATAAACCTACCCTCATTTATGATTAGTAAGATGTTTGTACTTTTTAGTTGAATCCACTTTAAACAATAAAAACCTGACCCACTCCATTGAAGCTAAAAAAGTACACTTGACCGTAGTTATACTTTAATAATTTAGGTGAAGCTGTGTTCACTTTAAATAATCACAAGCAATGAAAAAAATGAGCATCTACTTTTTTAGAGAACAATATCCACTCTTTGTAAATCAATCCCATTGTAAATGCTGCTTTCACATAAATAGCCTATTTCATGTGCTTACCAAGTCTATTGTGTTATTGCATTATTACACTATAAATGAAATCTGATAATCAGTTAACAGTCTAGCTGTACTATGCAAATGAAAACAAGGTTAAATTAGAAAATGCTTCTCTGAGAAAAAATGTCATGTTCACCTGGCAGAGTTTAATTATAAGTTAATTGCAAAACTGTGCTGCTAAAAAGGCCAATAATATTTCTGTGAAGGAAATTTTTTTCAGATTAATCAGTTAGACTTTACTTCTGAGATTATTTGAATTTTTAAGCACTTTCATCTGTTAATTTTGGGTGCTCTAAGCTTGTTTGCTAAGTGACTGTTCTAAAAGATCATACAAAAACAGTGAAGGACTTGGACAAGGTATTTGGCAGATGTTACTAGCAATACGTGCTCTCAGCTGGTGAATGTGTGAACATGGAAGATAGTCAGTGACACATGCAGCTCTCCTGCTAGTAAAATGTTTTGATGCCAGATTAGCTTTTAATAGGAGTCATGTAACAAATAAATGTTCTGTCTTTTAATTTTAGCTTGCAAATGTTACACTTTATATTAAAACAACAAGGAGTAGGTACTTAAAGATACAGTACAGGTACCAACTGATATCCATGTAACCAGGGGTGTAAACACAGGTCATGGGGCCGCTAAGCAAAATTTTGATGGGCCCCAAGCAACCTCCCTGCTGTCATTGGTACTAATATAATGTATGTCTAAATAAAGGTCAGGTATCAGGAAAGCTGTCAGCATAGTCTGTAAAGTACTAGGGATGGGTGTTGCAGACAGAAGATATCAAGGAATAGTGGGGCATCATTACATGGCATTAAAGTGTATCTAGGGTCAATGTAAAACAGCAAAAATGTAAAATGAATATACAGGTGCATCCAGGGGCGGACTGACCATTGAGCCACTCGGGCACTGCCCGAGGGCCCTGGGCCAATAGGGGGCCCCATCAGGGTTTCCAGCCTTAGTAAAACCAGGGTCAGTATGGACCAGGGACAGCCAATAGACAGTATGGACCAGGGACAGCCAATAGAAACATGTCTGTGTATAGTGTGTGTGTGTATACTATGTGGCCCCATAATCTCCTATTGCCCGGGGGCCCCATGAGTTGTCAGTCCGCCCTGTGCATCTCATAAAATTTGAATGTCATCAAAAAGTTAATTTATTTCAGTAATATAATTCAAAAAGTCAAACTCATATATTTTTTATAGATGTGTTACACACAGAGTAATATATTTCAAACATTTATTTCTTTTAATTTTGATGATTATGGCATACAGCTAGTGAAAGTCCAAAATTCAGTATCCCAGAAAATTAGAATATTACATAAGACCAATAAAAAAGGATCTTTAATACAGAAATGTTGGCTTACTGAAAAGTATGTCTATGTATGGTATAGTATGCACTCAATACTTGGTCGGAGCTTCTTTTGCATGAACTACTGCATCAATGCGGCATGACATGGAGGCGATCAGCCTGTGGCACTGCTAAGGTATTATGGAAGCCCAGGTTGCTTTGATAGTGTTTTTCAGCTCATCTGACCTAAACCCTATAGATTCTCTATGGGGTTTAGGTTAGACAAGTTTGCTGGTCAATCAAGCACAGTGATACCACGATTATTGAACCAGTTATTGGTACTTTTGGCAGTGTGGACAGGTGCTAAGTCCTGCTGTAAAATGAAATCAGCATCTCTATAAAGCTGATCAGCTGAGGGAAGTGTGAAGTGCTCTAAAATTTCCTGGGAGAGGGCTGCACTGACTTTGGACTTGATAAAACACAGTGGACCAACACCAGCAGATGACATGGCTCCCCTAATCATTATGGACTGTGGACAATTTTGCATTTCATTTGGAATAATAAATAAACATGAGAATGCCTAAACATTTGTAATTGCAACAATTTTCTGGGTGAAGTGGTCCATTAGCTGACAGAAATGTAGGGGTGCCAATATTTTTGGCCATGACTATATATATATATACAGTTGCATAACAATAGTCATAACAGCTTGTGCAGTGGCTATAGGGCCTGGGGTGCCCATTATGGGGGCTGTTGAGCCAAATTAAACATAGAAAATCTGTGTGCATGTGAAGATAACACACATCAAGTACTGTATCAATAAGGATTGCAGAGGTTGTTCAGTCTTGACATTGACTCCTGTGCCTCCTGTGACATTTCTAATCAAGTACAACTGAAAACAGTAGCACAGGTGGAATCTTCAGAAACCTTATCGCTAGTCACAAATCCCCCTTTGTAGGTAATGCAGTAAGGAGAATATGTTTAGCTATCTTTGTAATGTAAATGCATTGCTCTCTGGTCATCCCAGGCCAGCACTTAAATTAACCCTGTATACCTAATGCAGTTTTCCTCAAGATGTAAAAAATCCCATTGCCTCATTAGCTAAAAACTGACAAAGCAGCCATTTGTAGTTCTGCAAACAAAAGCCACAGTTTAAATAAGAATTAGAGCTATAGAGTAGAAGGGGTGAGGTGCTTAGAAAGCCTGGTGAGCTACTGAGGAAAGTAGCTGAAAAAGGAAAGTTAGCTGAAAAAGGTTTGAAGTCACAGCATACAGTTAAAATTAATAACATCAGCACTGTGATGGCAATACAGACAATATTTATTTTTGGCAATCCATTAAAAGTGTACTTTAAAATTCTCCTTTCATGTGAGTGCTACCCTTCTGCTGTCCATCTCTTTCAAAACATCCTGGATTCCCTGCATGAATATACAGGTGCATCTCATACAAGTAGAATATCATCAAAAAGTAAATTTATTTCAGTAATTCAATTCAAAAAATGAAACTCATATATATATATGTGTTACATGCAGAGTGATATATTTCAAGCATTTCTTTCTTTTAATTTTGATAATTATAGCTTACAGCTTGTGAAAACCCAATAGATACATGGATGTTGCCCTTGGGACTTCGAATGAGGTGTGTACAATTGGCCGATAAAACTGACAAATGTAAATACAGTAAAGTATTTATTACAGAAATAGTCACACATAAAAAAGTAACATACAAAGGCAAAGCCAATACAATATTGCACATACTGTACATGACATCTATAACACCCAATGCATTTCGTGAGATGTGGCTCGCTCTTCAGGGGTGGATGCATGTGGGATATATCTGGAAATGAATAATCAAAAAGTAATGTAACACATGAATAAATGATGGATAAATGGTAAGAGGGGCCTCACAGAAAAAAGAAAGACCCAATACTCACCAATCGGCAAAGCCTAGGTGCCTGTGATGTTCACCGAGGATGGCAGCAACATATGCTTGGGAAGGGAGCTGAGGAAGCAGTGCCAACCAAAAAACCACAACCAAGAAACAATGGGAAGGCGGACATGGCATGGGTGGAAATGAGTGACCTTGGAGATCCTAAATAATCCATTCAGGTGTCAGCTAAAATGTAATGTGATACAGTATGTATATAATCAAACATTGCTAAATTAGCAAAATAGTAACATATATGATAGAATGCATGAATGCATGTATAAACCAACCTGTTGCGATGGTAAGATGGATGAGGCCAAGGATAAATGTGTGTGTTCCGGCGTGCTTAGAGAGAGAGAAACACAGTGTCATTTCATTTGAGTTAGCTAGATTAGGCAGGACAGTCAGTGAGTTAGCTGCACTTACAGTGTATTGTGTATATATATGCATATGCATATGCAGTTTAGCTAGATCCGTTCCTGTTATCTTCCTACTGACAGGCAGGCTTGTCTTGTTACAGTATTTACAGCTACCTGAAGAAAATTGCTGGTGTTCTTTTGATCCTATTAGTACCACAGTCAGGCAGCTAGACTATTTACAGTTAGTGTAGTGCGTCCTCCTCACAGTGTCCAGTTAAAGCTACAAGTTAGTTTAGTGTGACCTTTGCACAGTGTTCAGCTAAAACTACAAGTTAGTTTGGTGCACAGTGTTCAGCTAAAGCTACAAGTCAGGGTAGTGCGTCCTCCTCACAGTGTTCAGCTAAAGCTACAACTTAGTTTAGTGTGACCTCTGCATAGTGTTCAGCTAAAGCTACAAGTTAGGGTAGTGCGTCCTCCTCACAGTGTTCAGCTAAAACTACAAGTTAGTGTAGTGAGACCTCTGCACAGTGTTCAGCTAAAGCTACAAGTTAGTTTAGTGTGACCTCTGAACAGTGTTCAGCTAAAACTACAAGTTAGTTTAGTGCACAGTGTTCAGCTAAAGCTACAAGTTAGTGTAGTGCGACCTCTGCACAGTGTTCAGCTAAAGCTACAAGTTAGTGTAGTGCGTCCTCCTCACAGTGTTCAGCTAAAACTACAAGTTAGTGTAGTGCGACCTCTGCACAGTGTTCAGCTAAAGCTACAAGTTAGTGTAGTGCGTCCTCTTCACAGTTTTCAGCTAAAACTACAAGTTAGTGTAGTGAGACCTCTGCACAGTGTTCAGCTAAAGCTACAAGTTAGTGTAGTGCGTCCTCCTCACAGTGTTCAGCTAAAGCTACAAGTTAGTTTAGTGTGACCTCTGCACAGTGTTCAGCTAAAGCTACAAGTTAGGGTAGTGTGTCCTCCTCACAGTGTTCAGCTAAAGCTACAAGTTGGTGTAGTGTGTCCTCCTCACAGTGTTCAGCGAAAACTACAAGTTAGTGTAGGGCGACCTCTGCACAGTGTTCAGCTAAAGCTACAAGTTAGTTTAGTGCGTCCTCCTCACAGTGTTCAGCTAAGACTACAAGTTAGTGTAGTGCAACCTCTGCACAGTGTTCAGCTAAAGCTACAAGTTAGTGTAGTGCGTACTCCTCACAGTGTTCAGCTAAAGCTACAAGTTGGTGTAGTGTGTCCTCCTCACAGTGTTCAGCGAAAACTACAAGTTAGTGTAGGGCGACCTCTGCACAGTGTTCAGCTAAAGCTACAAGTTAGTTTAGTGCGTCCTCCTCACAGTGTTTAGCTAAGACTACAAGTTAGTGTAGTGCGACCTCTGCACAGTGTTCAGCTAAAGCTACAAGTTAGTGTAGTGCGTCCTCCTCACAGTGTTCAGCTAAAACTATAAGTTAGTGTAGTGCGACCTCTGCACAGTGTTCAGCTAAAGCTACAAGTTAGTGTAGTGCGTCCTCCTCACAGTGTTCAGCTAAAACTACAAGTTAGTGTAGTGAGACCTCTGCACAGTGTTCAGCTAAAGCTACAAGTCAGTGTAGTGCGTCCTCCTCACAGTGTTCAGCTAAAGCTACAAGTTAGTTTAGTATGACCTCTGCACAGTGTTCAGCTAAGGCTACAAGTTAGGGTAGTGCGTCCTCCTCACAGTGTTCAGCTAAAGCTATAAGTTGGTGTAGTGTGTCCTCCTCACAGTGTTCAGCGAAAACTACAAGTTAGTGTAGGGCGACCTCTGCACAGTGTTCAGCTAAAGCTACAAGTTAGTTTAGTGGGTCCTCCTCACAGTGTTCAGCTAAGACTACAAGTTAGCGTAGTGCAACCTCTGCACAGTGTTCAGATAAAGCTACAAGTTAGTGTAGTGCGTCCTCCTCACAGTGTTCAACTAAAGCTACAAGTTAGTGTAGTGCGTCCTCTGAACAGTGTTCAGCTAAAACTACAAGTTAGTGTACTGCGACCTCTGTACAGTGTTCAGCTAAAGCTACAAATTAGGGTAGTGCGTCCTCCTCACAGTGTTCAGCTAAACCTACAAGTTATTTTTTTTTGCAAGCTCTGCACAGTGTTCAGCTAAAGCTACCTGTAGAAGGTTGGTGGTGTTTTCCTGATCCTATCACTACCGCAGGCAGCTAAATAAGCTACAAGTTATTTTTTGGCGAGCTCTGCACAGTGTTCAGCTAAAGCTACAAGTTAGTGTAGTGCGTCCTCTGAACAGTGTTCAGCTAAAACTACAAGTTAGTGTACTGCGATCTCTGTACAGTGTTCAGCTAAAGCTACAAATTAGGGTAGTGCGTCCTCCTCACAGTGTTCAGCTAAACCTACAAGTTATTTTTTTTGCAAGCTCTGCACAGTGTTCACTTAAAGCTACCTGTAGAAGGTTGGTGGTGTTTTCCTGATCCTATCGCTACCGCAGGCAGCTAAATAAGCTACAAGTTAGTGTAGTGTGAGCTCTGCACAGTGTTCAGCTAAAGCTACCTGTAGAAGGTTGGTGGTGTTTTCCTGATCCTATCACTACCGCAGGCAGCTAAATAAGCTACAAGTTAGTGTAATGCGAGCTCTGCACAGTGTTCACCTAAAGCTACCTGTAGAAGGTTGGTGGTGTTCTCCTGATCCTATCACTACCGCAGGCAGCTTTATAAGCTACAAGTTATTTTTTGGTGAGCTCTGCACAGTGTTCACCTAAAGCTACCTGTAGAAGGTTGGTGGTGTTTTCCTGATCCTATCGCTACCGCAGGCAGCTAAATAAGCTTCAAGTTATTTTTGGTGAGCTCTGCACAGTGTTCACCTAAAGCTACCTGTAGAAGGTTGGTGGTGTTTTCCTGATCCTATCACTACCGCAGGCAGCTAAATAAGCTACAAGTTAGTATAATGCAAGCTCTGCACAGTGTTCACCTAAAGCTACCTGTAGAAGGTTGGTGGTGTTTTCCTGATCCTATCACTACCGCAGGCAGCTAAATAAGCTACAAGTTATTTTTGGTGAGCTCTGCACAGTGTTCACCTAAAGCTACCTGTAGAAGGTTGGTGGTGTTTTCCTGATCCTATCGCTACCACAGGCAGCTAAATAAGCTACAAGTAATTTTTTGGTGAGCTCTGCACAGTGTTCACCTAAAACTACCTGTAGAAGGTTGGTGGTGTTTTCCTGATCCTATTACTACTGCAGGCAGCTAAATAAGCTACAAGTTAGTGTAGTGCGAGCTCTGCACAGTGTTCAGCTAAAGCTACCTGTAGAAGGTTGGTGGTGTTCTCATACTACAGGCAGGCAGTTGATTTTGCTAGTTGCAGTATCAGTACACACATATATATATATATATATATATATATATATATATATATATATATATATATATATGTATATGAGGGGGGAGGGGATGATGAGGTCACTGACTCAACGTGGGTGCCTGATAGGAGAGAGGAGGAGGAGGCACATCACCAATGAGGTAGGATGCCCTCCAGGGGCCAGCCTAAGGGCAGCACACTGACTGCACCACACCCCAAAGCTCCGCATGTGCAGGGCGCTGCTGTCTCTGCGCGTTATTCAAAAAGTTCTTTGGTGTGGGCCTTTTTTGAGATGAGTGCATCAGATCGCACCACTGCTATTTGCAACATATGTCTCAAGCATATCTCGCGTGGCTAAAACATCTCCCGCTTGGGCACCACATGCTTGACCAGACATATGTTGACCTGCCATGCAGTTCGTTGGCAGGCGTATCTAAAAGACCCACACCATAGAACCAAGAGGACCTCTCCTTGCTCCTCATCAGCTGAGATCTCCAACCCCACTATACCTTCAGTCCTCTCTGAGACCTGCACTGAGAGGAATGAAGGTGTAGAATTAGGTGTGTCACAGCCAAGTACTTGTGGGCAATCTGCTTTCGGTACACCAACGCCAGATTGTACCAGGAAAATTTCCCTGCCCCAGCTGCTGCACTGCCGAAAGAAGTTCACTGCCAGCCATCTACATGCCCAGCAGTTGAATGCTAGCTTGGCAAAATTGCTAGCACTTCAACTGCTGCCTTTTCAGTTGGTAGACTCTGCCCCCTTCCGTGAGTTTGTGGAATGTGCGGTTCCTCAGTGGCAGGTACCCAAATGCCACTTTTTCTCACGGAAGGCAATTCCGGCTCTCTACGACATGTAGGCAATGTCCATGCCTCGCTGGACAGGGCAGTCAGCGGTAAGGTGCATATTACACTACCTAAGTTTCACCGCTTATTGGGTGACTCTGCTGGCAGCTGGGAAGGATGCAGGACAAGGTGCAGTAGTGTTGGAGGTTGTTCCACCACCACGCCTCCAAAATGCCACTACTAATAATTGTGACACACCTCTCTCCTCCACCCCCTCCTCTTCTTCTTCCTCAATGGACTCTTCCTGTGATTTGTCCTCGGAACCAGCGGTGCTCCATAGGCGTTCAAGGGGCTACGCAAGTACGCAGGCCAAAAGATGTCATGCGGTGCTTGAGCTGGTGTGCTTGGGGGACAGGAGCCACACTGGGGCAGAGGTTCTGTCAGCTCTGCAGGGGCTGGTTCAGAGGTGGTTGACGCCACGCCAACTTAAGTCAGGAATGGTGGTTTGCGACAATGGCACCAACCTCCTCTCTGCCCTCCGACAGGGACAAATGACCCATGTGCCCTGTTTGGCTCACGTCCTTAACTTGGTGGTGCAGCGGTTCTTGGGCATGTACCCGGGCTTACAGGATGTCCTGAGGCAGGCCAGGAAAGTCTGTGTGCATTTCCGCCGGTTATATAATGCCAGTGCTCGGCTGACGGACCTCCAAAAGGAGTTTAACCTGCCCAAGAACCACCTAATCTGTGACATGCCCACCAGGTGAAACTCAACGTTGGCCATGCTGCAGCAGCTGCACACACAACAGAGGGCCATCAATGAGTACCTGTGCAACTATGGCACCAGGACAGGGTCAGGGGACCTTGTTTTTTTTCCCCACGCCAGTGGGCCATGATCAGGGATGCATGCACTGTCCTGTTACTATTTGAGGAGGCCACGAGGATGGTGAGCAGTGACAGTGCATGCATCAGTGACACTGTTCCCCTTGTCCACCTGTTGGAGCACACGCTGCGTGGAATAATGGACAGGGCATTTGAGGCAGAACAGAGGCAGGAAGAGGGGGACTTCCTTAGCTCTCAAGGCCCCCTTTATCCAGACAGTGTTCCTGCGTGCCCGCCGATCACACAGGAAGAGTACGAGGAGGAGGAGGAGGAGGAGGATTGTGTCAGTATGGAGGTGGAGCCTGGCACTCAGCATCAGCAGCAGTCTTTAAGGGATCAGTCCCAAGAAACACATGGACTTGTACGTGGCTGGGAGGAGGTGGCTGCGGACCATTTCGTCCTTAGTGACCCAGAGGACTCCGGACCGAATGCTTCAGCAAACCTACGCTGCATGGCCTCCCTGATCCTGCAAAGCCTGCGTAAGGATCCTCGTATTCGTGGTATCAAGGAGAAGGACCAATACTGGCTGGCAACCCTCCTTGTTTCACGTTACAAGGGTAAGGTTGCGGACCTTATCTTGCTGTCGCAGAGGGAGAAGAGGATGAAACATCTTCGGGAGGCCTTGCAGAAAGGTCTGTGCAACGCGTTCCCAGAGACTGGGAGGTTACAAACTCCTGTTTCTGGACAACGTGTTGCTGAGGCTTTGGTCAGTCAAAGAAGGAGCGGTGGAGAAGGTGACCGTCTGACCGATGCGTTCAGACAATTTTTTAGTCCGCAGCCCCAAGGTATGATCGGTTCCAGCAACCATCGCCAGCGTCTGTTTTACATGGTGCAGGAATACCTAGGGGCAAGATCTGACTTGGACACCTTTCCCACCGAAAATCCTCTGGGTTACTGGGTCTTGAGGATGGATCACTGGCACAGTATGCAATTGAGCTACTGGCCTGTTCTGCATCCAGCGTTCTTTCGGAACACATATTCAGTGCTGCTGGAGGCTTTGTAACCAATCACAGGGTGCGTCTGCGAGTCGGTCGATCAACTGACCTTCATAAAAATGAATCAGTCTTGGATCACCACCAGCTACCAAGCATCTGATGCTGATGTAACCGAATAATTTTTTTTTAAATCTCAGATCCCTTCAAAGACTGCCTATGCTGATGCTGAGTGACTATCCTGAGTAATTATCCTCTTCCTCCTCAATGATCACGCTGATAGCTTGTAAGAACATTTTTGGTTATGGGCGCCGCCACCAGTGCCTAAGGCCCAATTTTTCAGCCCCTGTTTAACAGGGGCGTGTAATTACAATTTTTGATGCAATACTTTGCAGCAGGGCTCATTCCTGCCATCCAACTAGAGTTTCTGTGAGGGGTTGCAGTGTTGTGGCACCAGCACCAGTGCCTAAGTTCCAATTTTTTAGCCCCTGTTCAACAGGGGCGTGTAATTACAATTTTTGATGCAATACATTGCAGCAGGGCTCGTTCCTGCGTTCCAACTAGAGTATCTGTGAGGGCTTGCAGTGTTGTGGCACCAGCACCAGTGCCTAAGGCCTAATTTTTCAGCCCCTGTTTAACAGGGACATGTAATTACAATTTTTGATGCAATACTTTGCAGCAGGGCTCATTCCTGCATTCCAACTAGAGTATCTGTGAGGGCTTGCAGTGTTGTGGCACCAGCACTAGTGCCTAAGGCCCAATTTTTCAGCCCCTGTTTAACAGGGGCGTGTAATTACAATTTTTGATGCAATACTTTGCACCAGGGCTCGTTCCTGAGTTCCAACTAGAGTATCTGTGAGGGCTTGCAGTGTTGTGGCACCAGCACCAGTGCCTAAGGCCTAATTTTTCAGCCCCTGTTCAACAGCGGCATGTAATTACAATTTTTGATGCATTACTTTGCAGCAGCGCTCGTTCCTGCGTTCCAAGTAGAGTATCTGTGAGGGGTTGCAGTGTTGTGGCACCAGCACCAGTGTCTAAGGCCAATTTTTTCAGCCCCTGTTCACCAGGGGCATGCAATTACAATTGTTGATCTAATATTTCACAGCAGGGCCCGTTTCTGCGCCCACCAAGAGCGAGTGAGGACTTACAGTGTTGTGGCACTAACACCACCACCACCACCAAAGGACCAATTTTTCAGCCCCTGTTCAACAGGGGCATGTAATTACAATTCTTGATCTAATATTTCACAGCAGGGCCCGTTTCTGCGTCCACCAAGAGCTAATGAGGACTTACAGTGTTGTGGCACCAGCACCACCACCACCACCAAAGGCCCAATTTTTCAGCCCCTGTTCAACAGGGGCATGTAATTACAATTCTTGATCTAATATTTCACAGCAGGGCCCGTTTCTGCGCCCACCAAGAGCGAGTGAGGACTTACAGTGTTGTGGCACCAGCACCACCACCACCACCAAAGGCCCAATTTTTCTGCCCCTGTTAAACAGGGGCATGCAATTACAATTCTTAATCTAATATTTCACAGCAGGGCCCGTTTCTGTGCCCACCAAGAGCGAGTGAGGACTTACAGTGTTGTGGCACCAGCACCACCACCAAAGGCCCAATTTTTCTGCCCCTGTTCAACAGGGGCATGTAATTACAATTCTTGATCTAATATTTCACAGCAGGGCCCATTTCTGCACCCACCAAGAGCGAGTGAGGACTTACAGTGTTGTGGCACCAGCACCACCACCAAAGGCCCAATTTTTCTGCCCCTGTTCAACAGGGGCATGTAATTACAATTCTTGATCTAATATTTCACAGCAGGGCCCTGTGAGGGCTTACAGTGTTTTGGCCACAACAACACCTAAGGCCCAAATTTCTGCTGAGTATATAGGGCAGGCCCCTACTTTCAAACATCCAACTTACAAACGACTCCTACTTGCAAACGGATGGAGACAACAGGAAGTGAGATGAAATTAGCCTTTAAAATGAGCACTTTTGATTTTGAACATTCGAGTCCCATAGACGTCAATGGGGTTCTAACGTTCGTGCAAATTTTCGGTCCGTTCGCAGGTTCTGGTGTGAACCGAACCGGGGGGTGTTCGGCTCATCATGAAAGGATTATTTAGGATCTCGAAGGCCACTCATTTCTATCCATGCCATGTCCGCCTTCCCATTGTTCCTTGGTCGGGGATTTTTGGTTGGCACTGCTTCCTCAGCTCCCTTCCCAAGCATATATTGCTGCCATCCTCGGTGAACATAGCCACAGGAACCTAGGCTTTGCCGATTGGTGAGTATGGGATCTTTCTTTATTATGTGAGGCCCCTCTTACCATTTGTCCATCATTTATTCATGTGTTACATTACTTTTTGATTATTCATTTCCAGATATACGGTATCCCACATGCATCCACCCCTGAAGAACATCTCGCAAAATGTGTCGGTGTTATAGATGTCATGTATACTCATGTACTTTAAATGCAATGCAATCTTTAACTATGTGCAATATTGTATCGGCTTTGCCTTTGTATGTTACTTTTTTATGTGTGACTATTTCTGTAATAAATACTTTACTGTATTTACATTTGTCAATTTTATCAGCCAATTGTCCACACCTTATTCAAAGCCCCAAGGGCGACATCCATGTTTCTATTGTATTGTTAGGGATGGAGGTATGTTGCTGGTGACTGGTGACACCAGACTTTTCTTTTATTTATATTGTGAAAACCCAAAATTCAGTATCTCAGAATATTTGAATATTACACAAGAGACCAATAAAAAAAAATTTATTACAGAAATGTTGGCTTACTGAAAAGTATGTTCATGTACAGTATAGTATGCACTCAATACTTGGTTGAGCTCCTTCTGCATGATTTACTGCATCAATGCAGAGTGGCATGGAGGCGATCTGTCTGTTGCACTGCTGAGGTGTTATGGAAGCCCAGGTTTCTTTGATAGTGGCTTTCAGCTCATCAGCATTGTTGGGTCTGGTGTCTCCCATCTTCCTCTTGATAATACCCCACAGATTCTCTATGGGGTTTAGTTTAGTCAAGTTTGCTGTCCAATCAAGCATAGTGATGCCATTAACATAAAACCAGGTATTGGTACTTTTGGCAGTGTGGGCAGGTGCCAAGTCTTGCTGGAAAATGAAATCAGCATCTCTATAAACCTGGCCAGCAGAGGGAAGCATGAAGTGCTCTAGAATTTCCTGGTAGAGGGCTGCGCTAACTTTGGACTTGATAAAACACAGTGGATCAACACCAGCAGATGACATGGCTCCCTAAATCATCATGGACTGTGAACAATTTTGCATTTCATTTGTAAATTAAGGTCCCAGAGTAGAGAGGCATAGAATCCAAGTTGCACGAGGTCCAGTGTGAAGTTTCCACAGTCAGTGATGGTTTGGGGATGAGCAATGCATTTACAATACAAAGATAGCTGAACATATTCTCCTTACTGCATTACCTGCAAAAGGGATTTTTGACTAGAGATAACACGGTTTCTGAAGATTCCACCTGTGCTACTGTCATCAGTTGTACTTGATTAGAAATGTCACAGGAAGCACAGGAGTCAATGTCAAGACTGAACAAACTCTGCAATCCTTATTGATACATTACTAGATGTGTGTTATCTTCACATGCACACCAGATTTTCTATATTTAATTTGGTTCAACAACCCCCATAATGGGCATCCCCAGGCCCTATAACCACTGCACAGGCTGTTATGAATATTGTTATGCAACTGTATATATATACAGTTGTGGCCAAAAATATTGACACCCCCATCATTTCTGTCAGATAATGCACCACTTCACCCAGAAAATTGTTGCAATTACAACTGTTTAGGCATTCTCATGTTTATTTCTTTTGTTTGTTTTGGTAAGACACAAAAAGTGGAGAAACAAAAAGCCAAATCTGATACTTTCCATGCAAAACTGGACTGGGCAAAATTATTGACACCTTCTCAAAATTGTAAGAAATAATTGCATTCCAAGTTGTGATGCTCCTGTAATTTGTAATTAAACTCACCTGTATCAATTAGCAGGTGCTGACAATATAGAAATCACACCAGCAACCATTTAAAATGCTGAAAATTTGACTCAACCTTTCTGTTGTGTGTGTCTCTGTGTGCCACATGAGGCATGGAGAAGAGAAAGAGCAGCAAATAATTGTCTCAGGATTTGAGAACAAAAATTGTGGAAAAACATGGACAATCTTAAGGTTACAAGTCCATATCCAGAGATCTTAATGTTCCTGGGTCCACCATGTGCAACATTTTCAAGAAGTTTGCAGCCCATGGATCTGTAGCTAATCTTCCTGGACGTGGATTGAAGAGAAAAATTAAGCAAAGATTACAGCAAAGGATTGTTCGAATGGTAGATAAAGAACCTTAATCAACTTCCAGACAAATTCAAGCTGACCTTCAGGCACAGGGTACAACTGTGTCAGCTCCCACTATACATTGCCATCTAAATAAAAAGGGACTCTACGGTAGGAGACCCAGGAGGACCCTACTGCTGACACAGACACATAAAAAGATCAAATTGGAGTTTGCCAAAATATACCTAAGGAAGCCAAAAAAAGAATGTTTAAACATTTGTAATTGCAACAATTTTTCAGGCGAAGTTGTGCATTATTTAACACAAATACAGGGGTGCCAATGTTTTTGGTCATGACTGTATACCCTGCATTTTACTTTCAAAATCTTTATATAATAAAGTTCCCATGGGACTTTAGCAAGAGTTGCACCAAACAAAAATAGGTCAAAACGCAACGTTTTGTGAAGCAATACTCACTTCATCAGCAGACACACATGTTCTACAGAATATCTGTAGAAAGACCATATCATTAATATATTGTATTACAAAAGAGGAAACTACATGGCAGACTCAAAAGACAATTATCAAAAAATGCGGGGCATACTTACACGCCAAATAAACAAAAATGTGCAAACATATATTATCGCTCTCTGGAAACAACAAGGAGGTGCAGCGGAACACTCCAAAGACAGCATCTTGTCCGGGAGTTGTGAAGAAGACAGGACACCAGCCAAAGAAAAAAACAACCAGGACATCAAATATACCGAAGATAGCTACATGAAATGTGTAAAGAACGAATGTCAGATACCAATCTGACAAATTGTAACCAATAAGTAGACTGTGCCCAAAAAAGAGGTGTTGCAAATGGCCCTACAAAATATAGGGCCAGAGAGCCAAATGGGTGAAATTAGTAGAGGGTTGGTGTGGTAAAGATGAAGTGCAGTAAAGACTTTGAGCAATACAACAACACAGCCCACAAACAGTTTAGTAAGGGTATAGTATAGCAAAAGAGATTACCTCCTTACCACCATGATGTGTTACAAAAAGAATCATAAACATCCACAGTGGTAACTGCTGTCATCACGGACAGAGGTGGAGTGAGAGACACCCTGGAGAGAAACGCCACCATACATGCCCCCCTGCAGGTAACCCCACCCCTTCAGCATCATGTGGAGAGGAGGGAAGGAGACCCTCCATCCCAAAATCCTCACAGATGATCATGGGGAAATGCTGGCGGCATTGGTGGCCAGTGAGAAACTGTGCATGCATCGAGCATAATGGCCTGCACCGGCCAGACCAGGCAGAAATGGGCAAAAGAACACAGAAAGCAGAAATGGACAAAAGGCACCAAATGTTGCCAATCCCCCAAAAGGCCACCATAGGTAACCAGACTGACCAGGGAACCCAAAAGAATGAATGAAAGAGAAAAGGAGCACTAAACTAAAAGAACATGGAAAAAAGCATTTTACATTAATATGCAAATCCACAACAGTATGTTTATAGGGGCAAAACATGCATCTCATAAGGTAAGATTTTTTTTCCTCCAATTCACACCCTTGCAAATGTAGTAAAAGAAGAGTCTTTCTCTCATACAGATTTCCACATGATAAATCAGTTGCTCCCTAGCCTGTTTTCAAGGGTTATATTGTCCAGAGCTGCTATGATTGGGAAGGGTAGGATTTAGCACCATCAGAGTGCCCTTGTGAAGTACAATGGGGCAGAATGCTGCCGATGTTACTATGATGTATGTATTATACATATTGGAGGACATGGACACATATACCAAATGCCCCACTGTAAATGAATAGTGAGTTCTGCTGTATCCAACATGGGAGTGGACTAGGAAGGCTTAAAGCTTTGAGCCTGACAAGCATGGGCATGCGGTCGCCCCTCCCTTTATAAAAAATAGGATAGATTTAAATAATAAGATAATGTTAGGAAGTTATGCACAGGTTAATGTATTAGGGACAGGGCCTCTTTAAGAGGTTTTCAAATCGGTATGGGGGTGGGATTAAGGAGAACAAGCTGATTGGGTAATTCCCAGATAGTCACGTGACCCCTGTGGAATGTTCCGGAAAAGGGGCTTATTATATATATAGGACCCTTCTCACAGGTATTCCCGCCAGTGCCCACCTAGTCAGTGTAGGTGCAACAAGCTCCTGGGAAGGGCTGTATACCTGGGATATGAAATCCCTCATGAGGCAAGTGCTGGAAAGAGCTGGTGAAAACGGCAGAGAAGAATGGCTCAGGAGATGTCTTGCCCTGACTGAAGAAGCTAATGAGCGGAGGGGGATGAAGAACAGCTGGTACAGTGAGCAGTGGAAGTACCCTCCATTCCACAGGGTAGCAGAGGCAGAACAGCGCTAAGCAGCCTGCAACACTGCCGGACACTTCGGCACAGCTCTTTGCCTCAGTTGCCTGTGACACAGGTAGGAGGAGAGAGCAGCACAGTGCAGCTGGGAGACACCGCTTCTAATATGCAGTGGCGAGTCAGCCTGAGGGAGAAGAAGAGGAGGGTTTGGTCCCCATCGCCACCTAGTAATTATTGTGGGCGGGTGGGAGGCAGTGTGAGTGTCACTAAACAGACCGCTGACGGCCACTGGAGACAACAGAAAGCAGACTAATATTGTTTCAGTTATTCCTAATGTCCAAGCGCCACCTGGTGGTATAGGTTAGTTAGCACACACACTGTATAACATTATGGAATCCATTAACCACTTGACCACTGGGCACTTAAACCCCCTTCCTAACCAGACCAATTTTCAGCTTTCGGTGCTCTCACATTTTAAATGACAATTATTCAGCCATGCAACACTGTACCCATTTGAAATGTTTGTCCTTTTTTTTCACACAAATAGAGCTGTCTTTTGGTGGTATTTAATCACCGCTGGGTTTTTTTATTTTTTGCGCTATAAATCAAAAAAGACTGAAAATTCGGTAAAAAAAATAAAAAAATTCTTTGTTTCTGTTAAACTTTATTGTAGAATATTGGCGAGTATTGGCAGAGTATTGAGGAGTATTGGCAGAGTATTGCAGAGTATTACATAATATTGCAGAGTATTGCATAGTATTGCAGAGTATTGGCAGAGTATTGCAGAGTATTGCAGAGTATTGCATAGTATTGCAGAGTATTGGCAGAGTATTGCAGAGTATTGCATAGTATTGCAGAGTATTGCATAGTATTGCAGAGTATGGGCACTGAGCAGCACTGTGGGCTGGATCTCTAGTGCCCATAGCGCTGCAAATGATCTCTCCCTCTCTCCTCTCACACTGTACCGATCAGTAAAGAGAGGGGAGGGAGGAACCGGCGTCATGACATGATGTCGGTTTGTTTACAAGTGCTCTGTCATTTGACAAAGCGATCACGTGGTAAACGGCCGCTATCAGCTATAGGCAGTCACGGATGTTCCCGGGTGCATGCCCCAGGGGGCGTGCGGGAGCGCAATTCTGTGAGGACGTCCATGGACGCCCACCCAGAATAAGCCGACCGCACTCTACCCGTCTTTCGGCTATGGCCCTGTCGGCATGTGGTTAATAGATTAGCTAACAGTATTAATACACCAGTGAATGATAGAAGTAATTATGGAAGTGTTTGGTCCACTGATAGTAGAAATTCTGTCGGTGTCAGCAATATGTGTAATAGCAATATTGCTCAGTCTACTAATGTTGAGCCTCAAAGTTTGTTTCCAGCTGAGATTAAGGTGGCAAACACATTAGTCCCAGAAGTATGTTTTAAAGAGACATTTCCATGCGAGATCTCGCCGTTAGGATATCATCTTTCTCCTCACACCAAAGTAAAAATTTGGAAAGGTCAATTTGTTGATATTTTGTCACTTCTTCAATCTACAAAAGAGTTCATCAACAGAACTGACAAAAAATCGGATGATAAATCTGAGGATGACAGGAGAAGGCCAGTGGCGAAGTCTTTTAATAATTGGCTTCAGTCATTTGCTATATACGCTAGTGTATTGGGTGAAAAACATCCAGAATATTGCAGTGGGCTCTTTCAACATATGGAACATGTAGTAGAAGCTTATAAAAATTTTGGAGGTCTGGGATGGTTCAATATGATGAAACATTTAGGCAGAAGTTATCTATATACCCATCATTGAAGTGGTGTAATAAAGATGTGGGGTGGCTTAACCTAATGGTACCACAGAAAGCAGGTTATAACAGGCAGTCAATGCCACAAGCTACAGTGTCCCCTTATAAAAGGGGGTACTGCTACGCTTATAATGAGAACCAGTGTAAATAGGGGGGTCTTGCAAATATAAGCATGAGTGTTCACACTGTTCAGGACACCACCCTTTACTCCGGTGTTTCAAAAGGAATGCCAATTTTCAAAGCTCACAGAGAGATAATTACGCAAAAAGCTTACACTCCAGTGAAGCTAACAAACATGCAACATGGTTGGAAATATATCCAGACCAGGAGACAGACAAGTTCCTAACTGAAGGTTTCTCGATAGGTTTTCCTTTGCCAGTATTTCACGGAGAAGGATGTGAACTGGTTGAAAATTTAAAGTCAGTTTCTAGTTATGCACATATAGTTAAGGAAAAATGAAATAAAGAGATTAAGGAAGGTACGATAGCGGGTCCATTTGCTTTCCCTCCTTTTACACATTTTAGGGTTTCATACCCAAGCTGGAGCCAAACTCATACCCAAGAAGGAGCCAAACTCATTTTGTTCAATACACCACCTGTCATTCCCCAAAGGTGGCTCTTTAAATGATTAAATAGATTCTGGAATGTCACCAGTATCCTATTGCACGTTTGAAGATGCTATTCAGCAGATTAGGAAATTTGGCAGAGGTGCACTGCTAGCAAAAGCAGATATAAAGGCTGCTTTCAGGCTGCTACCTATTAACCCATCGACCTTCAACTCCTTAGGTATGTATTTTGAAGGCAGCTATTACTTTGATAAGTGCCTCTCTATGGGATGTGCAATATCCTGTGCATATTTTGAAAAATGTTCAACCTTTTTACAATAGGTAGTTGAGTTTGAGTCTGGTTATCAAGGTATACTTCATTATCTTGACGACTTCTTGTTTATTGGCCCAGCTCAGTCCCCTATTTGTTATTTCATGCTACAGTTGTTTAGTGCTGTTGCCCTTCATTTTGGTATCCCTTTAGCTAGTGAAAAAACTGTATTGCCAGCCCCGGTAACAGAATTTCTCAGTATCAAGATAGACACAGTAAAGCTTGAATTTCAGTTACCTGAATCAAAAATCATTGATATTAACCACTTGACAACTTGGCACTTAAACCCCCTTCCCAACCAGACCAATTTTCACACTGGAAAAGCCAGTCACTGCAATAGCATATATAGAATACAATTGTTTATTTGTGCCCCATTTCCAGTGCAATGAAGCCCAGAGGCAATAAAATGCAGACATGCTTAACAGCCCCTTACTACTTCACCGCCTTCATGTTTTCACTCTTTCCTTATCCCTGATTCCACTTTTTTTTCTATTTATAATTCAAATGTTATCACCCAGGGCAGGGGCCAGTTCACACAGACATCACATGTGATGTGCACAGCAATGCAGTGCAAATTACATGCAATGTCTGGCATCAAACCAGTGTGAACCCAGCCTCAGAGCCCCACTACAGTCTTTTAGTTCCATGCACCTTCAGAGCCCAGCTTCCCAAACCCACTGAAATAGTTGTCAATCAGTCCCCCTTAAACTGATAGTGACACTGCAGCATTTTTTTCCGTTCATTGCACCACGAATGGAAGGCCATTTTTTCTTTTTAGTGATACCACTCATGCAGGCACATTTTTGTATTTGCCACTGTTAGACACATATTTGTGCATCAATTTTAAACTCCACATTACATACATTGGCCCCAATCTCTCCTCCATGGGGGGGGGGGATATTGGGGTAATGGTGGTGGTGGGGGGGGCGCAGTTTGCAAACTTCGCCCTGGGCACTAGATGACCTTGTCCCAGCACTGGTAGTTGAGTATCTCTAAGCAAATGTGGGGATGGGGAGATATGTCCAATTAGAGCTGTCGTAGATTATCTAGAAATCAGGCCAATAAGGGAGGGTAATTTTTTAATCCACGTGGATGGGTCCCCTATGACTCAGCATCAGTTAAATTTCATATTGAAGGCATGCATGAAAAAGTTGAATTTAAATCATTTTAAGTTTACATCTCATTCTTTCAGGATTGGGGCAGCTATGGAGGCTGCTAGGATGGGATTGGATGATTCAATTATCAAAAGGTTTGGTAGAAGGGAGTTTCAACGTTTCCAGATTTATGTCAGACCTGATCTTTTTCTTTAATTCCAGGCAATAGAAAATATGTTTGGATCCTGGGACATTCTTTTTGTTTACTGGGCCAATAAAAGAGCCAAGAAGCGCTGCTATTCGTCCAATTTGTCTATGGATCTGGAAAATCTTCAAATATTATGGAAAGGAATTAGAGGTCTACAATGGTCTAATTTGTTTTTCTATCTTTCCAGGTTGATTGAGTTATGGCCAGCTCCTGATGTGTTAATTGTCCACCTAGGAGGAAACAATGTCAGTAAAATAAGAACTCTGGATCTCATGTTTATGATGACATGGCATTTTCATAGATTAAAGTTAGCATTCCCGAATACCAGAATTATATTTTCAGAGTTAGTTCCTTGTCTAATTTGGCTTCAGGAAGCCCATTTAAGGAATTTTGAGAAGATTAGGAAACGTTTGAAAAGATATATGGAGAAATTTATGCCATCCCTTGGAGGCTTTTCATATAGCCATAAAGAGTTAGAGGGTGGTTTCAACAGTCTATATAGATCAGATGGTGTTCATCTGTCAGAAATAGGATTAGACATCTTTAATGTAGGATTGCAGAATTGCATTGAATTGGCCGTGGTTGTGGGGTAGGCCGGGCTTGAAATTTCAAACCCGGCATGTGGGAACTTTGGTATTAAAATATTATGTATGCTCGAGTCCTTTAAGACTGAGCTGTTTTAAGTTTATTGTTGAAATTGATGGATTTTATGAATTAATAAAATTATCAAAAATATTGTTATTATAATTTATTGATCGGAATACACCAATAAACGTGCTGCAGCCAATCTTTGCCAAAAAGTAGTTTGTATTTTATTTAAATAGGTATTATAAATTTGATATTTAGGGAGGGTAGGTGCAGCCTGCATTCCCATGGGCTAGGAAGGCTTAGCCTGACAAGCATGAGCATGCGGTTGCCCCTACCTTTATAAAACATAGGATAGATTTAAATAATAAGATAATGTTAGGAAGTTATGCGCAGGTTAATGTATTAGGGACAGGGCCCCTTTAGGAGGTTTTCAAATAGGTATGGGGGAGAGATTAAGGTGAACAGGCTGATTGGGTAATTCCCAGATTGTCACCTGACCCCTGTGGAATGTTCTGGAAAAGGGGCTTATTATATATAGCACCCTTCTCACAGGTATTCCCGCCAGTGCCCACCTAGTCAGTGTAGGTGCAACAAGCTCCCCACCCCCTCTTTAGTCACTAAGCACGTAATATGGTCTGTCACCCTGCATAAGTGTAGAGGGGACTTTGGTTTTAATATATTATGTGTGCTCCAGTCCTTTAAGACTGAGCTGTTTTATGTTTATTGTTGAAATTGATGGATTTTATGAATTAATAAAATTATCAAGAATATTGTTATTTTTATTTATTGATCTGAATACACCAATAAACGTACTGTGGCCAATCTTTGCCAAAAAGTAGTTTGTGTTTTATTTAAATAGGTATTATAAGTTTGGTATTCGGGGAGGGTATGTGCGGCCTGCATTCCCATGAGATGTGTAATTTTGTTTTTAAGAAAATATCAATGTTTTAAAAAAAATGCTTGTATGTATGATTTGGAATTAAAACCAAACATCACACAATTTTGTATTTATTTTTTTATTTTGATGAAGAGGTAAAAATTTCTTTCAGGTTTAATTATTGTTTTTGACTCCACTGGGGAGATGTTGCCTCAATTTCAGTACCTGCGACTCCGTACAAGAGAAGGAGCGTGCAATAAAAAACGTAAAACATTGTCAGATATTTTAAACCATAACCTCTCTACAAAGAATGCGTTTTTCTTCTCATTTGTGTCCCTTTAGGGAGATTTCCCATCGCTTCTTGTTGAAATGGGAAGTTAGGGGAAATCTCCTCCAAAAGGGTTACAGATGTTAGCATCAAACGTGACAGAGATTCTAATAACTCCCTTTGGTATCCAAAAAGAAAAATACTTATTTTCTGGAGTTTGTCTTTAAATATATAGGGGCAGCTACATTTACTTATATATTAGGAATGTTCTGCTTGCTGTTGTGCAGTGCTACACTGGTTATTCATTTGGTTTTCTAAAGAAATAGATTTAGTGTTGATGTTCAAATGTAAAACTTCATCCAATTAAGAATTCATCCAATCATGTTCAAAATGTTTTTGTTTTTTTCAATGAACCTTGTAAGTGATTTGATATTAAGAATGAGCATAGCTTCACTTTGTTTACTAAGGTAAATAGACATCATCCTCAATGAGCCCAGTTTGCTAAAGAATATGCATGATCATTTTTGCATCGATGATCTCTTAAGCCAGGCCTAGTGACCGAAGTATATTTTCACAGTATGCAATGCTCACCAATATGTACACAACAAAGAGAGCATACTTACACATATTTACTTACAATTGTGGTTTGCAAGACAATAGTGGCTCAAACAAGTGAAAGTATGTGTGTTAAGTATTGGTGTACCTAGAATAAAAATAGAGTTTCACTAGCTCCAGCACTCATTTCCAGATCTATGCAGACACTGTCAGACTGAGTGATTTCTTTCTTGCAGTGAACAGTAGTGTTACTTATATTATTTGTTTTCCATGGAGAAACAATGTTTCTTCCTAACCACTTCAGCCCCGAAAGAATTTACGCCCTTCCTGATCGGGCCATTTTTTGCGATATATGCACTGCGTCGATTTAACTGACAATTGCACGGTCGTGTGACACTGTACCCAAACAAAATTGATGTCCTTTTTTTCCCACAAATAGAGCTACTTTTGGTGGTATTTGATTACCACTGGGGTTTTAATTTTTTGCTTTATAAACAAAAAAAGAGTGACAATTTTGAAAAAAAAAAACACAATATTTTTTACTTTTTGCTAAAATAAATATCCCAATTAAAAAAAAATAATATTAATCATTTTCTCCTCAGTTTAGACCAATATGTATTCTTCTACATATTTTGGTAAAAAAAAAAAATGCAATAAGTGTATATCGATTGGTTTGCGCAAAAGTTAGGGCGCCTACAAAATAGGTTATTGATTGATGACTTTTTTTTTTTGCTTTGTTGGTTGGGGTTTTGTATATGTTTTTGTGATATTATGATTGTGTTTTGATTTCATTTTTTTTTGTGTATATGTTGTTGTGGTATAAAAAAGTTAAAATAAAATCTGATAAAGAAAAACCATTAACCTAGGGGTTATTTCTGTGTGCTAACTATCCCAGGCCAAAGAACAACAAATCACAAATTACTGTAATCTATAGTCTAAGATACATGTCCCAGAGTACTTTTTTATGCTTTGCCTTTTAAATTAGGAAAGAGTAAGGTGCCATGTATTTATAATGGGGGCAGAGGAATTGCAAACAGATTCATTGCTTCAAATGCCTATTTACAAATGTATGTTCTTTAATTCTTTAGCAAATGCACCACATAGACTAATATTTGACTACTCTTATTCTCATTTATCGTAGAAAATTATTAATTCACTATGCTATGACAATGGTTTTTTTTTCCATAATGACTTCTAATTTATGTAATGCAAGCAAATGGAAAACAAGAGTCATATAGCTGAAAGCAAGACGATGAGCATTATGTGTGGAAGCAAAGTGTTGAAACCATCAACACAAATAATAAAACTAGTAACATCAAGCTTTTACATGTCTTACAAAAAAAAAAACAACATTCTCTTTAAGATTCTCATTTGATTATTTTAAATTAAAAAAACACACAAACACAAGTGTTTGTCAAAGCTTAACAGTAATGGATTTACCAAGCAAAAGTTCCCATTTGACTTGTTGAAAGTACCCCCCGTGGTAACTGTATCATTGGGTAAGAACCTCCAGCTTAACATATGTTCTGTGTAGAATAACTTAAGCAAATATTGTACATAACATTTATAAAAAGATAAAGCAAAATAGAGGCTATTTATACAGAGGGGCCATTATCTTTATAAACTGCAACACAACAAAAAGCCTATAACCATATCTCACAAACAAATTGTTTCTCTAGCTGAATAGTAATCAGGTAACAGTTCTGAAAAAAAAAATGAAGCAAATAGTTTGCAAAGTCAGTATGTGGCCACTGATTCATTTCAATTATACCTTGTATAAGTTTGTAAGTGTTGCCAAACATAAGTACGTGTATCCGCAATAAATATCAACACATTATAAATACAAGCACCAAAGAAAGTAATTTGTTTTTCTCTCATACAGATTTTGTTTACACTTCAATTGCCTAAAAGTATATTTGCCTGCAATAGTTCAAGCACCTTTCCAATATTTATTTCCCGCTTGTATCATTTTTATACCTCTAGTCTATGAACGCAGCTTTAGAGAGGGTTATAGGTAGACACATGAAAGAAAATTACTTATTCGTTCCTTTGATTCTTATGTGATATGGGAAAACACTTTAACAGTCCTTAAAGCAAGAAGAAAATAGACACATTTGATAGTGCATATTACTATTGAGCCAGTGTGCTATTAAATACCTTTTGAGTCTTTTAAAAGACTCTGTGATGCAAAGTTCACACAACACAATAAAGAAGAGCAAATATATATGAAGTAAAATGAAGATTTCAGAAGCATGTTCAGGGCTAAGGATAAAAATTAAATATCCCTGTTCACCTTCTAAACAGGTTTCTCTTTTTTTTTCCATTTTATAATTATAATAAACAGAGTTGACAGCCATACTTCAGTCCCATTTAGAGTTTGGGTTATGAAGTTGTGCTGGATTCAATTTGGATTCAACTGCTGTGTCTTTGGATTCTGCTGAATCAGCAAGTGGCCATACTGTCCAGACAGATTTAGATCCATGGAGGTATGTTATAGCATATAGCAGCAGTGGAGACAGAACATGCATGGTAGTCCCTTTCCCAACAACAGAGGGATAGCTTATTGGAAATCCTAGTTAACACCTCAAAGTGCTATGTTTTACAAATGTAATCTCTTTCAGACTAGAACACCAGGAGTTATTTTAGTTAAAATGACTTCATATTATCTTACTCTGTGAAAGCTGTAGGGTTTGCTGTTTCAATAAATTTAACTTGATACATTTAGAATAAAACTGATTTTCTCGGCCCTATACACTGGAGCATTATCTCCTTGTGCTGTCAAAAAGTCAATATAGTTATAGATAGAATATATTTTTACTAGCCAGTGTACTATAAAACAGATATATATATATAACAACAAATTTGGATCACAAGACTAATGCAGAATCCTAGATGGCTATTTTTTGTGAGACAGTCCATTAGTGATGTTCCTGTATACATAAGCAGATTTCACTTGACTGTAGAGCTGAAAAAGTTAAAATGCCTCCAGAAAAAGAAATAAGCAGATGCATTTAGTTGAATCTGTCAAACTGTGAAATAGAAATGGTATAGTGACAACCTCTCAGCCCTAATTATCACAATGTCATGGGCAGAAACTAAGAAATCTGGTTAAATCATAACTGTAACTGTATATTATAAGCAGATGTTACTAAATTTATCAAGTTCAACCAAGACTAGTTGAATGCCGCGTACACACGAGTGGACTTTTCGACCGGACTGGTCCGACGGACTATCCGACGGACTTTCGACGGACTTCCAATGGTCTTTCCGAATGAACAGAGTTACCTACATACAATCACACCAAAGTCTGATGGATTCGTATGTGATGACTTACGACCGGACTAAAATAAGGAAGTTGATAGCCAGTAGCCAATAGCTGCCCTAGCGTCGGTTTTTGTCAGTCGGACTAGCATACAGACGATCTGACTTTTCGATAGGAACTGGGTCCGGCAGAGTTCCGACGTAAAGATTTGAAACATTTTCCAAATCTAAAGCCCGTCAGATTTTCGACCAAAAAAGTCCGCTGCAGGTCGGATGAAGCCCACACACGGTCGAACTGTCCACTCGGTCCGTCGGACAAGTCCATTCAAAAAGTCCGCTCGTGTGTACGCGGCATAAGGCTTCATGTACATGGGACGTTTCTCAACCTCTCCTGAACGTTGGAACATCACAGCTAGTAATCCACGTTTAAAAACATGTGTTTAGCCATGTTTAGCCACGTTTGGCGTTTGAAATGCCTCTAAACACAGCTTCTAAATGCATTTTTTTGGGTTCCAAAAGAAGCCTCCAAACGCAACCGCCTAGAAACGACTATAAACAAACCTGTGTACATGTACTGATAAGATAACATAGAGGAGAGTTCAGGAGCAGTTGAAAAAAATGCCCAACTGCTCCTAAACATCCATTTACCAGCAACAGTGTACATGAGGCTTACACTAACTGTCTCAAAGAGGATGTTAGTAATCATTTGTTGAGTCACACCAAATATGTTTTGCTCTATTGTGCATGTTTTGGTGACAACTGGATGGCCTCATGCTGTCCTGCATGCTATCTCCATATAATTTTTATTGTTTTTCTGCTCTGTCAAAATTTCAGGAAGCGTGGCATTATGATATACAATTACTGTTTAAAAGTGTTACTGTAATACAGCTCCATACCTCCCAACTTGCAGAGATGGGAAAGAGGGACACATATTAGCAAAAAGTATGTTTGTAAAGGACACACCCCTGTCATAACCTGTTACATGGAGAATCAATACACAAATTATGATAGGTCAAGCCAAAAAAGGTGTTTCCTTTATATTGGCTTTTGAAATTTACAAATGTAAAAATGTTTAACCTGGATAAAAATGTAGCACATTTTGTTAGGTAAATAGTGAATTTGTATACTGTTATATACACCAGAAAAACATGAGAGACAAATAAGTAGGAAAGAAGGACATAGGGGTGCTTGGCTCCATTCACAGAACCATTTGGCATGCGGTATGTAGGTGTCTGTCAATTCACTATACCGTTTTGCGACATTTAGTAAAGTAAATTCACAGAGGGAATTAAAGAATTAAATACAGGTGGTAATTAAGTAGTGGTCCAGGCATGTAGTATTTAAGGAATGTAAAAATATAATAGTCAATTTTGAGTAGTCTCTGGAGGTGGATTGGAACATCTGTCAAGCTTTTATTGTTGTCTGTGCCCCCATTAGGGAGATTCACCTTTTTTATATTTGTCCTGTTTACCATTGTCATTGAAATTAAAAGTAAAAAATGCCAAAAGTTGGGTTGTCCCTAGAAAAGTATAAGGCTTATAACCCTCCCTTACTCTATTGAAAATGAAAAAAAGTTATGCCTATATTTCTACTTTAAGGTAAATGGACTGTGCAATTTGCAAGTTGCTCCAGGGCTTAGTAAATTAGGTAAAACTTCACTTAACAAAGAATACCCAATCATATGCAATGAAAAAAAAACAAAAAAAAAACATGGCTTTTGCTTGCACAAATTTGGATGATGAAACTCAACAAAGAACCCCATCATTTACTAAGCTTTGGAGTAACTGCACTTGCAAAAGTCCCCAGTCTACGTGTCTTTAGCAAATCAACCCAATTACGTTTAGTAAATCCACCCCTATTACATGTAGTGAAATATATGTATTTTTTATGGTCATTGCACCAGATTTGTGGAGACTTTTTTTGTGTATATACAAGCATATCCATGATTTGCTGCAACTTCCCCCAATCACTCCAAACATAATACAATTTACATGCATATCACAATGGTCGAATCCCTTGTTAGAACATATGTCATATGTAGTAGGGACACTTTACTTATCCACAATTATTTTTTGAGATATCTTTGGCTCAAATTTTTGCAAGATAGGATGGGATTATAAATAAACAGGCATTCTTACAAAAGGTGTAGAACTTGAGCTGTTAGCAGAGGGGTATCATTAAATTTAAAGGTTTTGACAGATGGATACCAGAGTGACACTTTCAAGAACTTCAGAGAATGACATTTTCTAACAAGAAAACACAGGCCTGTCCAAAGATATAGCAATGACTTTGCAAAATATCACAGCAAAAATTACGTTAAAGCAGGGTTTCTCAACCAGGGTTCCATTGAACCCTAGGGTTCCTCCAGAGGTTACCAGGGGAAAATAAAAAAAAAATTACACACACACACACACACACACACACACACACACACACACACACACACACACACACACACACACACACACACACACACACACACACACACATACACACACACACACACACACATATAAATACCCTTCTTCCTCCAATACAAAAGACAACATTGTATTTTTTAGTGGAAGAAGGATATTTATATATGTGTGTACTTTTCCATACTATTTTAGTTTAATATTTAGAATTTTTAAAGATATTTTGTTTTTACTTAATTGAACTTAGTTGTTTTTGATACACCACATTTGTCCTGTGAAATCAGCTTCCCTTTGACTGGTATTCTAGTCACCTGTTTTCTTTTTGTATTAACACATATGCTGCAGGGACCGCACTGACATAGTGTGTTGGCATATTTCTGCTGTTTAAAACATTTTACCCCTTCTTAGAAATAAAAACTGACAGGGGTTCTAATACTCCTCCACTGTATCCATCCCACTGGATATCACAATGAGATAAAATACTACATGTTTTTGTGAGATAAATACTGCATATTTTGATGAAATACCGTATACGGTCTTTCAGTAGAATTTTTTTTTAAATTACAATTTTACAATACTGCTTCGTGAATAGAGCCCTATGTTCCAAAAAAGGGACAGTCCCTCCAAATTGTGAACATTTGGAAGTTATGCAATGAGTGCTGCAATACTGCTTAAGGTCTTAGTTGTTGTGCTTCTTTTTCTCGCTTATTGACAACCTCAGTGCATATTGTTTATTAGTTCTCTATGCACTTGTAAGGCATCCCCATTAATATTACATAGTTACATGGTAGATTAGGTTGGAAAAAATACACAGGTTAATCTGGTCCAACCTATGTGTGTGTGTGTCAGTTTGTGTCTTCTACATACATCTGTATATTATGCCCATTAAAGAAGGTATCTAGAAGTTTTTGAAAATGTCAACACTCCTAGCTTGCATCACTGCCTGGGGAAAGGAATTCCACATTTGTTGCTGCTTTAACCTTGAAATTAAATCTCCTTTTCTGCAACTTCAACTTGTGGTCATGCATCCTTGTCAGGGACCTTAAACTAAACAGTTTGTTTCCATCCCCACAGTCACTATTAGTTAATTTGTGTATAGAGGTAATGTCACCTATTACCACTTACCCTTTTGGATGGGTGCACTTGAGCAGGCTCGCTCGCAAGCCACGCTTCTGTGAATGGACATTGAGGAGGGATCCGGGTGCAGCAGCGCTGTAGGCTGGATCTGAAGTGCCCACAACGCTGATCTCTGCTCATTCCTGCCCATCTATGTTCCACCCATGGCTCGTCCATACTCTATCCATGCTCCATCCATGCTTAGCCATGCTCATCCATGCCCAGCCATGCTCATCCATGCTCAGCCATGCTCATCCATGCCCAGGCATGCTCATACATGCTCATCCACGCCCGGGCATGCTCATCCATGCTCATCCATGCCCATCCATGCTCAACTATGCCCAGCAATCCTCATTTATGCTCATCAATGCCGAGCCATGCTCATCCATGCCCAGCCATGCTCATTCATGCTCATCCATGTCCAGCCATGCTCATCCATGCCCAGCCATGCCCAGCCATGCTCACCCATGCTCATCCATGCCCAACCATGCTCATCCATACTCATCCATGCTCATCCATGCCAAGCCATGCTCATCTATGCTCATCCATGCCCAGCCATGCTCATCCATGCTCATCCATGTCCAGCCATGCTCATCTATGCCCAGCCATGCCCATCTATGCCTGACCATGCTTAACCATGCCCAGCCATGCTCATCCATGCCCAGCCATGCTCATCCTTGCTCATTCATGCCCATCCATGCTCATCCATGATCATCCATGCCCAGCCATGTTCATCCATGCTGATCCATGCCCAGCCATGCTCATCCATGCCCAGGCATGCTTATCAATGCCCAGCCATGCTCATCCATGTTCATCCATGCCCAGCCATGCTCACCCATGCCCAGCCATGCTCATCCATGCTCATCCATGCCCAGCCATGCTCATCCATGCTCACCCATTCCCAGCCATGCCCAACCATGCTTATCCATGCCTAGTCATGTCCATCCATGCTCATCCATGCCCATACATGCTCACCCATGCCCATCCATGCTCATCCATGGCTCATACATCCCCATCCATGCTTGCCCATGCCCAGCCATGCTCATCCATGCCCATCCATGGCTCATCCATGGCTCATTCAAGCCTCCTTCATGGCTCATTCATGCTCATCAATGCCACATCAGTGCTCATCCATGCCATATCTATGCTGCATCAGTGCTCATCCATGTCACATTCATGCCATATCAGTAGTCATCCGTGCCACATTCATGCCACATTAGTACTCATCTGTGCCACATCCATGCCACTACAGTGCCCATCAGTGCCAATACAGTGCCCATGAGTGAAAAAAAAATGAATTAGTGAATTCATTTGAACCGCGCTCTCTCTTAAAACACAAAGACCTGAATGTATTATAAAGTGCAAGTACATAAAAAAGTGCATAGAGAAAAATGTCAACAAACAATTTCACAAATCCAAAATATAATGTCCATAAAATATATAGTGGCGTCTGGGTGCTGAAAAGATTGTGCCAATAGTGGGATTCTCCCAACCTAAACAGACGTCCAATCATCAGTGGAGAAATGAAAGAAAAAGAGGGCTCCCATAGTGAAGTATATCACAATTTATTTCAAAAGTTTGACCACTTGCTTACTGGGCACTTAAACCCCCCTCCTGCCCAGACCAATTTTCAGCTTTCAGTGCTCTCACACTTTGAATGACAATTACTCAGTCATGCAAGACTGTACCCAAATGATTTTTTGTCCTTGTTTTCATACAAATAGAGCTTTCATTTGGTGGTATTTGATCACCTCTGGGTTTTTTATTTTTTGCCCTATAAATGAAAAAAGACCATTGTTTCTGTGTTTCTGTGATAAAATTTCGCAAATTAGCAATTTTTCTTCATAAATGTTGGCCCCAATTTATACTGCTACATATCTTTGGTAAAAATAACCAAATTAGTGGATATTATGTGGTCTGTGTTAAATGTATAGAGTCTACAAGCTATGGTGCAAATCATAAAAAAATGATCACATCTGATGTACTGAGGCCCATCTCATTTCTTGAGACCCTAACAAGCCAGGAAAGTACAAATGCCCCCCAAATGACCCCTTTTTGGAAAGTAGATATTCCAGGGTATTTAGTAAGAGGCATGGTGAGTTATTTGAAGTTGTCATTTTTTCCCACTATTCTTTGCAAATTAAGATTTTATTTTTTATATTTTTTTCAGAAAATTGTCATTGTAATAGCTTATTTCTCTCACATGGAATGTGCATACCACAAATGACACCCCAAAATACATTCTGCTACTCCTACTGAGTATTACAATACCACATGTGTGGGACTTTTTCACTAATTGGCCACATACAGAGGCCCAACATGCAGGGAGCATCATCAGGTGTTCAAGGAGCATAAATTGCCCATCTAAATTGTTGACTACCTATTATGCCCCGTACACATGGTCGGATTTACTGACTGTAAATGTGTGATAGGACCTTGTTGTTGGAAATTCCGACCATGTGTAGGCTCCATCACACATTTTCCATCGGATTTTCCGACACACAAAGTTTGAGAGCTTGCTATAAAATTTTCCGACAACAAAATCCGTTGTCGGAATTTCCGTTCGTGTGTACACAAATCCGATGCACAAAGTGCCACGCATGCTCAGAATAAATACAGAGATGAAAGCTATTGGCTACTGCCCCATTTATAGTCCAGACGTATGTGTTTTACGTCACTGCATTCAGAATGATCGGATTTTCCAACAACTTTGTGTGACCATGTGTATGCAAGACAAGTTTGAGCCAACATCCATCGGAAAAAAATCCTAGGATTTTGTTGTCGGAATGTCCGATCAATGTCCGACCGTATGTACGGGACATTACACTTTTGAAGGCCCTAGAGCACCAGGACAATGGAAACGCCCACAAAATTACCCCATTTTGGAAAGGTAACACCCCAACGTATAATCTATGAGGCATAATGAGTCTTTTGAACGGTTCATTTTTTTTCCAGAAGCTTTTGTAAAATGTGGAAAAAAATGAAAACGCATTTTTTTTTATAAAAAATTGTCTGTTTATAAGATATTTCCAACACATAGCATTTACAAAAAATAACACCTTGAAATACATTCTTCTACTCCTCCTGAGTAAAATGATACCACATGTGTGAGACTTTTATATACATAATTGTGTCTGCGCTAAATAAAAAATTAAAATATAAATGCCGTATGTGCTGAATAAAGAATATCAATATTATAAGTCCTATAAGTGTCAATACAATTCAAATATGTAATAGTAAGCAATATTAAGTGCAATACCTTTGTGAGGATTGGATCAAAAGTGCAACATGCTAAAAAGGAAAAAAATATATACATATACATATGAATATAAAATCCAGGTGCTGGTTGTGTAACAATCAAGCGTCCACATCCAAATAAAAATCAGTTCATAGATAGCAAACATAAAGTGTAAATATATAGTGTCCATAAAAATTGATGTCCATCATGCTCCTCCTTAATGGTTTACACAATAAAGCATGCTTCAGTGCTCTTCTGTGACCCCCAATCGTGCATGCGCTCACCTCTAGGCGTGTGACACGGTAATTAAACAGTGTCTAAACATGCATTGGAGCCATTCCTGGGCTCATTCAGGGTATGCTGATGTAAACTCCAACCCTCTCAGATGACATCAATAATTCCACATAAAAGAAAGAAAAAGCTACATAGTGTAATATAGCCAAGGATTTATTAAAAGTAAAATATAATTCCCGTCAGGAGGGTACTCACAATATACAGGTGCGTGAGTGCACCATCCTATCCAGAGTGTGGTATACAAACAATACTCGTATGGCGTGCGGTGTGGTGGGCTCTCCTCTGCTCCTCCGTGCTGACAGCTCCGTCCTACCCCTCCCCTACGCGTACAGGGATCACGTGCCTTCATCTGGGGGATCTAATTGGACGGACGCTCTATGTGCAATATATGCTGACTGCGGCCATTTTGCCTGGGACCACTGACAGGTCTAGTGATAGGCTACACCTGTGAAAACAATACATCAACAAACGGCTTTGAAAGGACCAGTGATAGGTTACAGCTGTGGAAAAATTACAGCAACGTACAGTGCTGTGCATCACTCACATTAGTCCGAGATACGTTGTTATTACCTAACATTAATAGCCCAATTTGGAAATATAGTGTGTACATATATAAACTAAGTCCTATTACTAACCCAGGACAGAGCTGCACATACCAGAGGACACCATACCGCACCTCATAAACCACTTCTATCAACATTAGCCTGCTAAATTGATTATACAAAAACATGTACTACAATAATAAATCTGCAATGTAATTAAAATATATAATAAAATTATACACATAGATAAAAAATATATTTAAAAAACGATCCCAGCATATACTAAAATGAATCTCAAAATGATGAGAAATCAATTAATTCTCAGTAATAAATCCTACATAGAGTACTATAGCCATCCCAAAGGGGTCTATATCCTATAATACTTTATTAAAACTACTCAATACCATAAAAAGGGGGCCCATCCATAGTAAATATGAAATGTATATCAAAAAAAGAAATATAATCAAAATAAAAAATAAAGAGTTATTAATATATAAAAAATATCCTTATAATAAATACACCACATTACAGGGTGCCTAGAGGGAGTATAAATACCAATGTGTGTAACAAGCTATATATAAAACTTATGAAGTAAAAACTTATGAAGTATGAAGTAAAAAGAATTATACAAAAGTACTGAAATGTTTTGAAGCAGGATGTCCATCTTAAAGAGGTGCTCCCAGAGAAACCTAAAATAATTTTTAAGAAAGCACCCAATTTGCGAGATAAATTGGTACACAATGTAGTAGAACCCCCCCCCCCCCCCCAAAACCTAAGATGTTCTGGGACCTTAAGGGCTTTTATGGCTGTGGTAAGTGCTACAGTTGTGTTAGGGTTCCGGGTAACAACAAAAGAGTAAAGGAATTCTCTGATCCCAGAACTAATCAGTATTATGTCATTAGAGATTTTATATCCTGTGACACTATAGGGGTCATTTATGCGTTAAAATGCCCATGCAATTATATCTATGTGGGTCGCACCACTAGGGCTTTGAAAGACCGCTTAGAGGAGCACGTAAGAAATATACGCAAAGGGTCTGATAAGCACCATCTGTCCATACATTTTAAGAGAGTGCACATTCAAAGCACGGCTGGAATGAAGTTTTGGGAAATAGAGGCACCCAGACGCCACTGGAGAGGCTCCAATTTTGTGAGGGAAATCAGTAAGCGGGAATCTTGGTGGATACACCAGCTGGGCTCTTTATCTCCTGGTGGGCTCAACAAGGAGTTTGATTTAAAATGTTTTCTCAGTAACTTTTAATTTGTAGTTCATTACTGAAATCTGCACATATACCCACATTTTATACTATTGTTGGTTAGGCTTGTATGTACAAATTGATTATCTGGATTTGGCTATGGAGATCTCGATTACAGTAGGAGAAGATTATTATTGTGAAGTTACGGTGGTGGCGGAATTATTGATTTAAATATCAGTCTTCCCGATAAATTACATACTTTAAGTTTTATATATAGCTTGTTACACACATTGGTATTTATACTCCCTCTAGGCACTCTGAAATGTGGTGTATTTATTATAAGGATATTTTTTATATAATAATAACTCTTTATTTTTTATTTTGATTATATTCCTTTTATTGATATACATTTCATATTTACTATGGATGGGCTCCCTTTTTTATGGTGTTGAGTAGTTTTAATAAAGTATTATAGGATATAGACTCCTTCGGGAGGGCTATAGTACTCTATGTAGGATTTATTACTGAGAATTAATTGATTTTTCATCATTTTGAGATTCATTTTAGTATATGCTGGGACGTTTTTTAAATATATTTTTATCTATGTTTATAATTTTATTATATATTTTAATTACATTGCAGATTTATTATTGTAGTACATGTTTTTGTATAATCAATTTAACAGGTTAGTGTTGATAGAAGTGGTTTATGAGGTGGGGTATGGTGTCCTCTGGGATGTGCAGCTCTGTCCTGGGTTAGTAATAAGTAGGGATGAGCTTCGAGTTCGAGTCGAACTCATGTTCTACTCGAACATTGGCTGTTCGCAAGTTCGCCGAACAGCGAACAATTTGGGGTGTTCGCGGCAAATTCGAATGCCGCGGAACACCCTTTAAAAGTCTATGGGAGAAATCAAAAGTGCTAATTTTAAAGGCTTATATGCAAGTTATTGTCATAAAAAGTGTTTGGGGACCCGGGTCCTGCCCCAGGGGACATGGATCAATGCAAAAAAAAGTTTTAAAAACTGACGTTTTTTCAGGAGCAGTGATTTTATTAATGCTTAAAGTCAAACAATAAAAGTGTAATATCCCTTTAAATTTCATACCTGGGGGGTGTCTATAGTATGCCTGTAAAGGGGCGCATGTTTCCTGTGTTTAGAACAGTCTGACAGCAAAATGACATTTGGAAGGAAAAAACTCATTTAAAACTACCCGCGGCTATTGCATTGCCGACAATACACATAGAAGTTCATTGATAAAAACGGCATGGGAATTCCCCACAGGGCAACCCCGAACCAAAATAAAAAAAAAAAAATGATGTGGGGGTCCCCCTAAATTCCATACAAGGCCCTTCAGGTCTGGTATGGATATTAAGGGGAACCCCAGCCAAAATTTTAAAAAAAAATTGACGTGGGGTTCCCCCTAAATTCCATACCAGACCCTTCAGGTCTGGTATGGATTTTAAGGGGAACCCCGCGCCAAAAAAAAAAAAAAACGGCGTGGGGTCCCCCTAAAAATCCATACCAGACCCTTATCCGAGCACGCAACCTGGCAGGCTGCAGGAAAAGAGGGGGGGACGAGAGTGCGGCCCCCCCCCCCTCCTGAACCGTACCAGGCCACATGCCCTCAACATTGGGAGGGTGCTTTGGGGTAGCCCCCCAAAACACCTTGTCCCCATGTTGATGAAGACAAGGGCCTCATCCCCACAACCGTGGCCGGTGGTTGTGGGGGTCTGCGGGCGGGGGGCTTATCGGAATCTGGAAGCCCCCTTTAACAAGGGGACCCCCAGATCCTGGCCCCCCCCCCCTGTGTGAAATGGTAAGGGGGTACTTACCCCTACCATTTCACTAAAAAACTGTCAAAAATGTTAAAAATGACAAGAGACAGTTTTTGACAATTCCTTTATTTAAATGCTTCTTCTTTCTTCCTTCATCTTCTTCTTCTTCTGGTTCTTCTGGCTCTTCTGGTTCTTCCTCCGGCGTTCTCGTCCAGCATCTCCTCCGCGGCGTCTTCTATCTTCTTCTCCTCCGGCCGCTCCGCACCCATGGCATGAGGGGGGAGGCTCCCGCTCTTCTCTTCATCTTCTTCTTCATCTTCATCTTCTTCTTCATCTTCTTCTTCTTCTCTTCTTCATCTCTTCTTCCTTCTTCATTTCTTCTCCGGGCCGCTCCGCAGCCATGCTGGCATGGTGGGAGGCTCCCGCTGTGTGACGGCGTCTCTTCGTCTGACGGTTCTTAAATAACGGGGGGCGGGGCCATCCGGTGACCCCGCCCCCCTCTGACGCACGGTGAATTGACGGGACTTCCCTGTGACGTCACGGGGAATGCCACAGGGAAGTCCCGTCATGTCCCGTGCGTCAGAGGGGGGCGGGGTCACCGGGTGGCCCCGCCCCCCGTTATTTAAGAACCGTCAGACGAAGAGACGCCGTCACACAGCGGGAGCCTCCCTCCATGCATGGATGCGGAGCGGCCCGCAGAAAAAATGAAGAAGGAAGAAGAGATGAAGAAGAGAAGAAGAAGAAGAAGAAGAAGAAGATGAAGAAGAAGATGAAGATGAAGAAGAAGATGAAGAGAAGAGCGGGAGCCTCCCCCCTCATGCCATGGGTGCGGAGCGGCCCGAGGAGAAGAAGATAGAAGACGCCGCGGAGGAGATGCTGGACGAGAACGCCGGAGGAAGAACCAGAAGAGCCAGAAGAACCAGAAGAAGAAGAAGATGAAGGAAGAAAGAAGAAGCATTTAAATAAAGGAATTGTCAAAAACTGTCTCTTGTCATTTTTAACATTTTTGACAGTTTTTTAGTGAAATGGTAGGGGTAAGTACCCCCTTACCATTTCACACAGGGGGGGGGCCGGGATCTGGGGGTCCCCTTGTTAAAGGGGGCTTCCAGATTCCGATAAGCCCCCCGCCCGCAGACCCCCACAACCACCGGCCACGGTTGTGGGGATGAGGCCCTTGTCTTCATCAACATGGGGACAAGGTGCTTTGGGGGGCTACCCCAAAGCACCCTCCCAATGTTGAGGGCATGTGGCCTGGTATGGTTCAGGAGGGGGGGGGGCCGCACTCTCGTCCCCCCCTCTTTTCCTGCGGCCTGCCAGGTTGCGTGCTCGGATAAGGGTCTGGTATGGATTTTTAGGGGGACCCCACGCCGTTTTTTTTTTTTTTTTTTGGGCGCGGGGTTCCCCTTAAAATCCATACCAGACCTGAAGGGTCTGGTATGGAATTTAGGGGGAACCCCACGTCAATTTTTTTTTTACATTTTGGCTGGGGTTCCCCTTAATATCCATACCAGACCTGAAGGGCCTTGTATGGAATTTAGGGGGACTCCCACATCATTTTTATTTTTTAATTTTGGTTCGGGGTTGCCCTGTGGGGAATTCCCATGCCGTTTTTATCAATGAACTTCTATGTGTATTGTCGGCAATGCAATAGCCGCGGTAGTTTTAAATGAGTTTTTTCCTTCAAAATGTCATTTTGCTGTCAGACTGTTCTAAACACGGGAAACATGCGCCCCTTTACAGGCATACTATAGACACCCCCCAGGTATGAAATTTAAAGGGATATTACACTTTTATTGTTTGACTTTAAGCATTATTAAAATCACTGCTCCTGAAAAAACGGCCGTTTTTAAAACTTTTTTTTGCATTGATCCATGTCCCCTGGGGCAGGACCCAGGTCCCCAAACACTTTTATTGACAATAACTTGCATATTAGCCTTTAAAATTAGCACTTTTGATTATTCATGTTCGTGTCCCATAGACTTTAACGGTGTTCGCGTGTTCGAACGAATTTTTTTCCTGTTCGCATGTTCTGGTGCGAACCGAACAGGGGGGTGTTCGGCTCATCCCTAGTAATAAGGCTTAGTTTATATATGTATACACTATATTTCCAAATTGGGCTATTAATGTTAGGTAATAACAACGTATCTCGGACTAATGTGAGTGATGCACAGCGCCGTACGTTGCTGTAGTTTTTCCACAGCTGTAACCTATCACTGGTCCTTTCAAAGCCATTCGTTGATGTATTGTTTTCACAGGTGTAGCCTATCAATAGACCTGTCGGCGGTCCCAGGCAAAATGGCCGCCGTCAGCATATATTGCACATAGAGCGTCCGTCCAATTAGATCCCCCAGATGAAGGTACGTGATCCCTGTGCCGAACACACATAGGGGAGGGGTAGGACGGAGCTGTCAGCACGGAGGAGCAGAGGAGAGCACACCACACCGCACGCCATACGATTATTGTTTGTATACCACACTCTGGATAGGATGGTGCACTCACGCACCTGTATATTGTGAGTACCCTCCTGACGGGAATTATATTTTACTTTTAATAAATCCTTGGCTATATTACACTATGTAGCTTTTTCTTTCTTTCATGTGGAATTATTGATGTCATCTGAGAGGGTTGGAGTTTACATCAGCATACCCTGAATGAGCGAGTGGAGTGGCTCCAATGCGTGTTTAGACACTGTTTAATTACCGTGTCACACGCCTAGAGGTGAGCGCATGCACAATTGGGGGTCACAGGAGAGCACTGAAGCATGCTTTATTGTGTACACCATTAAGGAGGAGCATGATGGACACCAATTTTTATGGACACTATATATTTACACTTTATGTTTGCTATCTATGAACTGATTTTTATTTGGATGTGGACGCTTGATTGTTACACAACCAGCACCTGGATTTTATATTCATATGTATATGTATATATTTTTTTCCTTTTTTGCATGTTGCACTTTTGATCATATCCTCACAAAGGTATTGCACTTAATATTGCTTACTATTACATATTTGAATTGTATTGACACTTATAGGACTTATAATATTGATATTCTTTATTCAGCACATACGGCATTTATATTTTAATTTTTTATTTAGCGCAGACACAATTATTTATATATTTTTGGTATGCACACGAAATGAAACGTGGTTAGTGTTTGCAGCTTATCTATAATTGGTACTCATTCCAGAGGCATTAATCCATCTGTGGCTCGCAAGATCTTTACATAACTTGTGAGACTTTTATACAGCCTTACCACATACAGAGGCCTAACATTGAAGTAGCACCTTCAAGTGTTCTAGGAGCATAAATTACACATCTCATTTCTCACCCACCTATTACACTTTTGAAGGCCCTGGAGCACCAGGACAATGGAAACGACCACAAAATGACCCCATTTTGGAAAGCACACACCCCAATGTATAATCTACGAGGCATAATGAGTCTTTTGAATGGTTAATTTTTTTCCAGAAGTTTTTGGAAAATGTGGAAAAAAATGAAAACGCATTTTTTTTTACACAAAGTTGTCCGTTTATAAGATATTTTCAGCACATAGCATTTACATAGCAAAAATAACACCCCAAAATACATTCTGATACTCCTCCTGAGTATAACGATACCACATGTGTGAGACTTTTACACAGCCTGACCACATACAGAGGCCTAACATTGAAGTAGCACCTTCAGGCGTTCTACGAGCATAAATTACACATTTCATTTCTCACCCACCTATTACATTTTTGAAGGCCCTGGAGCACCAAGACAATGGAAACGCCCACAAAATGACCCCATTGTGGAAAGCTAACACCCCAACGTATAATCTATGAGGCCTGATGAGTCTTTTAAACGGTTAATTATTTTCCAGAAGTTTTTGGAAAATGTGCAAAAAAATGAAAACGCATTTTTTTTTACACAAAGTTGTCCGTTTATAAGATATTTCCAACACATAGCATTTACATAGCAAAAATGACACCCCAAAATACATTCTGCCACTCCTTCTGAGTATGGCAATACCATATGTGTGAGATCTTTACACAGCCTGGCCACATACAGAGATCCAACATGCAAGGAACACCTTCAGGTGTTCCAGGGACACATAGCATGCACATACCAAGAATTACACCCCAAAATATATTATGCTGAGCAAAGGGTAAACAAAAGATTACCTGTGGTTTTAGTAGCACAGTTATCTACAGGAGGATAGCACTGGTCCAGGCAGCAGGCAGGGACTTGGTCAGCAACAGGTACTACAAAATTCAGGCAGCAGGCAGGAATACTGTCCTTAGTCAGTACATGCAGCAGGCAGGGATACTGTCCATATACACTCCAGGGTCAGTGCAGGCAGAGATTGTCAGCAGTGCCAAAATATTGGTCTTGGTAGTAGGCAGGATCATGGTCCATGTGCTGTGGTCGGTAGCAGGTAGAAGTAGGGCCTCATTTAGGACAGAATGGGGACAGTAGAGGCTTCTCCCACCCAAATCTCTTTGAAGCCTCCAAGTCTCCGGACCCTAATCCTAATCTAGGAATGAGAAAACAAAGAAAATTGTTTTCTTCATCCAGAAAAACTATTCTGGAGCCCCTCACATATGTGAAACCCCTGTGTTGAATCCCATTAGTCCAGTTGCAGGGTACAAGATCAGTCCAAGAGGCAGGCAAGAGGCATGGTCAAACAGTCCAAGGTCAGTTCCAGATAAGGGAGAGGTATGTACAGAATCATTAGGCAGAAGCATGGTCGAATAACAGTCCAGGGTCAGTTCCAGATCAGGCAGAGATATATACAGAATCGTTAGGCAGAAGCATGGTCGAATAACAGTCCAGGGTCAGTTCCAGATCAGGCAGCGGTATGTACAAAATCGGCAGGCAGAAGCGTGGTCGAATAACAAGCCAGGGTCAGTTACAGAGCAGGCAGTGGCATAAGGGGTGTGAAGGTGTGTGAAGGCAGGAACTGAGGATTACGTTTACCATACTTCACTAATAATTTAGTGAAGTATGGTAACGGCGGAAACATTCACCTATGCAGAGGCGTGGTTGGGAAGGACATTGTGCACAATAATAAGATGTGTCTCTTCTGACTCCTGCTCTGGTACACACCTTACATCTTTTTTGACGTCTTTGGCCTGTTGGTTTGGGAGAGAGTTTATCTGGAAAGTGGCGTTCGGAGAGTCGACTAACAACATCTGATCGGATGTTTTCTGGTGGGCCGTTCGGGAATATAAGGGCAGTGTAAATTTCCTCCTGGTAGCCAAGGAAGGGTTGGGGGTTTTGGGTGGAGTTGCAGTAAATGATATAGGAATTGAATATGGCCAATTGAAAAAATAAATTGCTACTTTTTTGTACCAATGGTATGTCCGTCTTGTGGCAAGGTATGGTTCCAACATTTGATCGTTGAAGTCGACTCCCCCCACAAAACAAATTATATTCATGGATGCATGTTGGTTTTTGGATGGGGCCATTCCTTCTGGGGATTTCCACATAGGTGTTATTGTGGATGGAAGACAACATGTACACATCCCTTCTGTCCCTCCACTTCACTGCCAGAATCTCTTTGGTACGCAGACTTGCCGTTTCTCCTTTTCTCAACTTCTTATTAACAAGACTTTGAGGAAAGCCCTTTCAATTCTTTTTTATCGTGCCACATGCTGGCGTCTTCTTCCGGTGAAGGTTGTGGAACAGGGGCAGAGAAGTGTAGAAGTTGTCTACATACAGGTGGTAGCCTTTCTCCAGTAGGGGATATATGAGGTCCCATTTTTTTGGGGAGTCCCATATTAAATGTGAGGCCCAAAAAAACCTTGAACTCCTCCACTGTTAGGTCTCTCCACTCAAAGGGACGGGCATAATATGATGTGGGATTTTGCAAAATAAATTGCTGTGCATACAGGTTGTACTGGGCCACAATTGACGCCAACATGTCGTCCATAAAAATTAAATGAAAAAAATTAATTGGGGTAAAATTCTCTGTGTCTACCTGGACTCCTGGCTGGGCAGTTAAAGGGGGAACGCTAGCTTCTCCTGAATTAGAAGGAAGCCACAAGGGGTTCTGAAGGGCATAGGGAAGGCGGGCATGGGACCTAACCCTTTGGGGCTGAGGTAACACCCCACTGGTACTTGGACTTTCTTGCTGAGGTACTGCAGTGCTGGTGGATGGCACTGCGGTGCTGGTGGATGGCACTGCGGTGCTAGTGGATACCACTGCGGTGCTGGTGGATGCCACTGCCTCCTCACCAGAATGCCTTCATTTGGCGGGCCAAATTTCTTCCTCCTCTGAGTCTGTTAGTGTTACACTACCGAGGACTGGCTCGTAATTTGCATCAGACTCAGAATCCGAATTGGAAAGGGAATCCGAAAAAGAGAGCTCCCTGTTGCTCTCGTCAGCCGTGGAAAGAATTTGGTATGCCTCCCCGGCGGGAAAGCTTTTTTTGGACATGGCTGTTGGTGGTTATGAGATTGCACAGGTGTGCACTGATGAGGCTGCACAGATGGGCACTGATCGCACAGATGGGCACTGATGAGGCAGCACAGATGGGCACTAATGAGGCGGCACAGATGGGCACTGATGAGGCGGCACAGATGGGCACTGAGGCAGCACAGATGGGCACTGAGGAAGCAGCACAGATGTGCACTGATTGATTGCACAGATGTGCACTAATGAGGCGGCACAAGTGGGCACAGATATGCACTGATGTGGCACTGATGAGGTGGCACATATGGGCACTGATGAGGCGGCACAGATGGGCACTGATGAGGCGGCACAGATGGGCACTGATGAGGCAGCACATATGTGCACTGATTGATTGCACAGATGTGCACTGATGAGGCGGCACAGATGGGCACTGATTGGTACAGATGTGCACTGTTGAGGTGGTACAGATGTGCACTGTTGAGGTGGCACAGATGGGCACTGTTGAAGTGGCACAAATGGGCACTGTTGAGGTGGCACAAATGGGCACTGATGAGGCGGCCCAGATATGCACTGATTGCACAGATGTGCACTGATGAGGCGGCACAGATGGGCACTGATTGGTACAGATGGGCACTGATGAGGTGGCACAGATGGGCACTGATGAGATGGCACAGATGGGCACTGATGGGGTGGCACAGATGGGCACTGATGAGATGGCACAGATGGGCACTGATGAGGTGGCACAGATGGGCACTGATAAGGTGGCACAGATGAGCACTGATTGCACAGATGCTTGCTGAGGTACTGCAGTGCTGGTGGATGGCACTGCGGTGCTGGTGGATGGCACTGCGGTGCTAGTGGATGCCACTACGGTGCTGGTGGATGCCACTGCCTCCTCACCAGAACGCCTTCGTTTGGCGGGCCAAATTTCTTCCTCCTCTGAGTCTGTTAGTGTTACACTACTGAGGACTGGATCGTAATTTACATCAGACTCAGAATCCGAATTGGAAAGGGAATCCGAAAAAGAGAGCTCCCCGTTGCTCTCGTCAGCCGTGGAAAGAATTTGGTATGCCTCCTCGGTGGAAAAGCTTTTTTTGGACATGGCTGCTGGTGGTTATGAGATTGCACAGGTGTGCACTGATGAGGCTGCACAGATGGGCACTGATCGCACAGATGGGCACTGATGAGGCGGCACAGATGGGCACTGATGAGGCGGCACAGATGGGCACTGATGAGGTGGCACAGATGGGCACTGAGGCAGCACAGATGGGCACTGAGGAAGCAGCACAGATGTGCACTGATTGATTGCACAGATGTGCACTAATGAGGCGGCACAAGTGGACACAGATATGCACTGATGTGGCACTGATGAGGTGGCACAGATGGGCACTGATGAGGTGGCACAGATGGGCACTGATGAGGCGGCACAGATGGGCACTGATGAGGCAGCACATATGTGCACTGATTGATTGCACAGATGTGCACTGATGAGGTGGCACAGATGGGCACTGATTGGTACAGATGTGCACTGTTGAGGTGGTACAGATGTGCACTGTTGAGGTGGCACAGATGGGCACTGTTGAAGTGGCACAAATTGGCACTGTTGAGGTGGCACAAATGGGCACTGATGAGGCGGCCCAGATATGCACTGATTGCACAGATGTGCACTGATGAGGCAGCACAGATGGGCACTGATTGGTACAGATGGGCACTGATGAGGTGGCACTGATGGGCACTGATGAGATGGCACAGATGGGCACTGATGAGGTGGCACAGATGGGCACTGTTAAGGTGGCACAGATGAGCACTGATTGCACAGATGCGCACTGATTGCAGATGGGCACAGATGGGCACTGATGTGCACAGGTGGGCACAGATGGCACTAGATAGATGTCACTCTGGGCACTGTTGGGCACTTTTTGGGCACACTTTGTGTTTTAGACTGAAAATTTTACTGTTCACAAAAGCTCTCTCTCCTCACACGCTGTCTCTGTGTGAGGAGAGAGAGCCGGCAATGAGAGATGATCTCAATTGTTTACATTTGAGATCATCTCTCATTGGCACCGCCAATCGCGCTGTAAACGGCCGCTGTGATTGGCCATTTACAGCGATCTGTGATTGGCTGTGTCCAAGGGACACGGCCAACACAGATTTTCCCCGAGGCGCGCTCATGAGAGCGTGCTGGGAATGAGGAAAGGGGAGGACGTCAATAGACGTAGTCCCGGTAATGTAGATCCGCGCTGTTGCCGTCATTTGGCAATAGCACGGATATGAGGAGGTTAAAAGATCAAAACATGGATGTTTGGCTGTTATGGATATTTGTTTTTATCTTTAAACTTTTGAAATAAATCGTGATATACTTCACTATATGAAGTATATGGGAGCCCTCTTTTTCCTTTCATTTCTCCACTGATGATTTTGTTTTTTGTTTGTAATGGATGATATATTTTGGATTTGTGAAATTGTTTGTTGACCATTTTTGCTATGCACATTTTATGCACTTGCACTTTATAGTACATTCAGGTCTTTGTGTTTTAAGAGAGAGCGTGGTTCAAATTAATTCACTAATTAAATATTTTCACATACGTTTTATTTACAACGAGCTGCTCTCACCAATAATTTGCTCACTCTCATCACCATTTGTGCAGGTTTTGGGTGCTTCAACCCTTCCCCTTATTTTATTTGCAGTGCTCATCAGTGTCTCACAAAAAGTGTAATAGGTAGTCAAATTAGATGTGTAATTTATGCTCCTAGAACACCCAATGGTGCTCCCTGCATGTTGGGCCTCTGTATGTGGCCTGGATATGTAAAAGTCTCACACGTGGTATCGCCATACTCAGGAGGAGTAGCAGAATGTATTTTGGGGTGTCATTTTTTTCTATGTACATGCTATGTGTTATAAATATCTTATACATGGACAACTTTGTGTAAAAAAAAATCATTTTCTTTCCACATTTTCCAAAAACTTGTGGAAACAAAGGACATGTTCAAAAGACTCATTATGCCTCATAGATTATATGTTGGGGTGTTTGCTTTACAAAATGGGGTCTTTTTTGAGCATTTCCATTGTCCTGGGTCTCCAGGGACTTCAAAAGTCTACGAGGTAGTCAAGAAAGTAAATGTGTCATTTATGTCCCTAGAACGTCTGATGGTGCTCCCTGCATTTGGGGCCTGTGTATGTGGCCAGGCTGTGAAAAAGTCTCATGTATGTGGTATCGCCATACTCAGGAGGCATAGTAGAATGTATTTTAGGGTGTAAAAAAGAAAAACAAATCTTCAATTTGCGAAGAATTGTGGGAAAAAATTACAACTTCAAAAAACTCACAATGCCTCATACTAAATACCTTGGAATGTCTACTTTCCAAAAAGGGATCATTTGGGGGAATTTTTTTATTTTCTGGCTTGTTAGTGTCTCAAGAAATGAGATAGGCCTTCAGTACATCAGGTGTGATCAGGTGTGATCAATTTTCAGAGATTGACACCATAGTTTGTAGACTCTATAACTTTCACAAAGACCAAATAATATATACTCATTTTGGTTATTTTTACCAAATATATGTAGCAGTATAAATTTTGGCCAAAATGTATGAAAAAAATGACTAATTTGCAAACTTTTAAAACCAAAATGAAGAAAAATGCATTTCTTTACAAAATGTTTGGTCTTTTTTCTTTTATAGTGAAAAAAATAAAAAATAACCAGTGGTGATCAAATACAACCAAAAGAAAGCTCTATTTGTGTGAAAAAAAGGACAAACATTTCATATGGGTACAATGTTGCATGACTGAGTAATTGTCATTCAAAGTGTGAGAGCACTGAAAGCTGAACATTGGTCTGGTTAGGAAGGGGGTTTAGATGCCCAGTGGGCAAGTGGTTAAGGCCACCTGTTTGGGTTCTGAAGAAGATGCCATGCCCTGAAACATAAACTGTGCTCTTTCTGCCTGTCATGGATTTTTTAAGCAGAATACTTGTTTCACAAGACCAGGGTACTCTGTCACTTTTTTGTACTAGGTAGTAAGTATGTACAAGGGGGTTTAGGGGTGTCTAAAAGCTCTTTTCTACAGATCTTCTAGAAAAAAGACCAGTAACTCTCAAAAGAGGGACAATGCCCCTTCTGCTAGCAGTGATGTACATATGTTAATTACTCAGTCACACACTGCTATCGGCATGTGTTCAGGCAGTGATGCCCTTACTCTTATTAGCATTTTCAGTAAAATGAGTGTCATAGATTCACCATGTATGAAATAGTAAATGAACATCAGTTTAAACGTTTTCGAAAAATGAAAACTCACTAAAAAACATTTTAAAGTTTCCCTTTAAGTAAACATCCTAGTTGTTTTCCTCTCAAAGTTTAAGTACAACTCAAGAAATAGACAGTATTTCAGAAAAAATGCCTGACTCCGGGGGGCGTGACCGGACGTCAGTGTAGATGGAGTGTGGAGTGTGAACGAGCGGTGGAGTCTCCTGTGGTCTCTCACTGCTGACAGAGTATACGGCCAGCATTACAGACTGCTCGGTACCCTGCGGGACTGCCCTCGGTGTGTTGAGCTGCAGAGGATGGGTGTGGAAGAAATTCCCCAATGGAGGAACCGGCGCCCGTAGCTTGAAAGCGGTTCCGTATTGTGGCTGTGTCGCTGGGGCTGCTGCCGCTACTGCGCCTGCGCAACCGGAGCCCAGGGAGCTGAAAGTGAAAGTACTCGGAAGCATTTGGGGTCCCTGCCAGGAGTCAGCTGCAGAACCCCTGCAGAAGTTGGCTGTTATCCAGACGGTATACCGCTGAAGTCAGGGGACCAGAGAGGACAGGTGAGCGGGACTTTTGAAACAGGGCACAGTCCCTGACAGTTTGCTGTTTGCTGCTTGTTGCTCTTGCTGCTCTTGCTGCTAAGGGAAGGTGTGCAAGTGACCCTGCATGGCAAGATAAGGGGACTGAGGTGTGCATGGGCAACTGTGGTACAGCTCCCAAAGAACAGATCGAGTAATAGTGTATACCTTAAATATTGCCTGTTTGAACGTCACAGTGCCACTTGTCACAGTCACTTGTCACAGTGCCACTTGTATTGTTTTTGCTTTTAGTGACATTTGCCATTTGTGACCACTCTGGGTCCTGCCACGCATTGTGCCCCCCTCTATTTCTCTCTGGGTGACTTACACACTTCAAGTTTGTGATGTCAAGGAAAAGAGGGGAGGAACCAGGTAACATGGAGAATCTGGGGCCTCAGTCACTGCGATCTGCTAAAGAGAAGGGAAGTCAGGCGGCAGCGGCAGCGCTAAAGTTGGAGAAATTCGCACACACCCCTGAACAGACTCCCACAAAAAATGGGCAAGCAATGCAAGTCAAAGCTTCTGGAGATAGAAAAAGCCAGGGACAGGCATCATCAGCTGCAGCAGGAGTGGGGCTTAAGAGTGTGAACAACAATAAAGGTACAGGGATGGTGGAAAAAGATCATATACCATTACCAACCAATGCTTCCGCTATAGACCCAGAACCCACCTTGCGGGAAGTACTACAAGTGGTCAACGTGTGTAAAACATCACTGGAGGGTCTTAGCTGTCAAATCAAAGAGGTTAAAGAAGAACTGGTATTAATAAAGCAAGAGTTGCAAAAGGCAGTAGAGAGGATAACAGCTCTGGAGGAAAGGGTGAGCCAAGTGGAGGATGATGTATTTCCACTACAGCAAGATGTTAAAATCATGAAGGATCAACTGGGTAGAATTACCGAAAAAATGGATGAAATGGAAAACCGTTTAAGAAGGGACAATGTAAGGGTAGTGGGGCTTCCAGAAGGGAGCGAGGGACATAATCCTAATTTTTTTTGGAAGGATGGCTCACAGAAGTGTTCGGAAGAGATGCATTTTCTCTAACCTTCAGGGCTCTGCCTCCTGGAGGTCGGCCCAGGCCTCTATTAATGAAGTTCCTGAATCACTATGACAAGATAATATTACTGCGTAAAGCCAGAGAGATGGGGTCTATTTTTTACAAAGGACCTAAAATTTCATTTTTTTCGGACTTCTCAGCTGCAGAGACGCAGGGAGGGGTTTGTAGAGATCAAACGATCCTTACAAAAATTCGAAGTTAAGTATGCTCTACTGTACCCAGCTAGGTTACGGGTAGAGGCAATTGGGGAGGTTCTTTTTTTTGATTCCCCGACAGGAGCAACAGGCTGGTTCGAAGGGAATAAACAGAAACTGAAACTCAAGGAGAGGAACCAAGAGAGTTAAGATACCCGACATGACGTTGGGAAGAACTATGGACTTGATGAAGGGTGGAAAAAGGAATTTGTATGTTAAGTAGGAATGAGAGAAGGGGATGGTATTATACTTAAAATTTGGTACATGGGTACACTTTTAGTAGTGGGTGGGGGGAACATGGTAGGAATGGGTATGCCACAGGGAGTGTATGAGGTGGTCACAACTAAAGCCCCTTGGGCGAACCTGGTAACGTGGGGGAAGGGGGGGTGGGAGAGTGATGGGGTGGTTGGCTTTGGGGAGGTGGGGGGGTGGGATTGTTGGGAGGTGGGGAGAACGGGGGTTAATAAAATCAAGACAGAGTGAAAGTAGTACACATTTAGTATTTGGGATGGCATGTAGGGAGATAGGGGAGGGGGATCTAGGATTGAACACAAGTGTGGCAAATAGAGAAAAAAAAAAAAAAAAAAGAAAGGAAAATGGAAGATAAGGGGGGAACACTTGAAATAATCACTAGTATGAATAGTAACAATAGGGATAGCAAGGCAAGCCCTAAGGGCATTAAAGCTCAGAGTGTAATTATGTTTTTTTTTTTTTTATAATGCACTGCACAAAACTGGTAGTGGGATCCTTTGTCAGCTGCCCTATGGGTATGGAGTCACAGAGGGTGTGGAGGTTTATTGCACAATATATTGTATCAAGCCTAATGTTGGGTTATTCTCTATTCCTCTCCTTTTTTTTGTTTTTTTGTACTATTGGGTCTTTAGGAGCCACTTCCTGCTTTTTGTTCTTGCGATGCAGTCTGGGGTGTTTAAGATAGGCTCCTGGAACATACGGGGAATGGGGAATCCAAACAAGAGATCTGCCATCTTTTCGCTTTTGGAAATGAGGGGGGTGGAGCTGGTCTGCTTGCAGGAAACCCACTTGATAAAGGACACGACGAAATATCTTCAAAATAGGAGGTTCCAGGCCCAATTCCACTCGGTTTACTCCTCTTATTCTAGAGGGGTGAGCATATTGGTGAAAAGAGGCGTGGTGTTTTCCTGTCGGCAGACCAGTATAGACGATATGGGCAGCTATGTTTTCCTGTACTGTTCAATAGAAAACAGAATGTATGTCTTAGCTAACATCTATATTCCCCCACCTTTTAAACTCAAAGTGTTTTATAAGCTAATGGAATTCATGTTGGACAAAACGGACACTCCGGTAATAGTAGTAGGAGATTTTAATGAGGTGTTGAATAAAGCTCTGGATAGATTCCCACCGAGAGCTCAAACTCATAATTTAGCAGAAGGCCGGTTAGGCCAGTTTTTGGTAGAGGCAGGATTGACAGACGTATGGAGGGTTCGGAATCCTGGAATGAGGCAATACTCCTGCTTCTCAGTCTCCCATTCCACCCTTTCTAGGATAGATTTGACCCTGGGGAATGCAGAAGCGTTGCCGATAATAAAGGATATAGCATACTTCCCGAGAGGGGTTTCGGACCACTCCCTGATGGTAGTCTCAGTAAATATAGGGGGTAGGGAGACTCTGGGATTTTGGAAACTGAGCCCATACTGGTTGGAGTTATTGGGGGAACCGGAGAGGATAATAACAAAGTTAGAAGATTTTGTAAGATCTAATGAAGGCTCAACCACAATGGGTATACAATGGGATACCCTGAAGGCATTCCTCAGGGGTATACTGATCCAGGGGGTGGCAGGGGTTAAGAAGAAAGCGAGAGAGTGGGAGGAAGGGATTAGAAGGGACCTGGAGATGTCAGAGAAGCAATTTTTGGAAAATCCAACGCTAGAGAGGCAGAAACTATGGGAGGATAAGCAAGAGTCTTACAGAATAGCAGTACTAAGGAAGGGAGAGAATAAGCAACTTTTTCAGAGACAACGAGTCTTTGGGGAAGGAGAAAGCGTGGGATGTATGTTGGCCTATTTAGCGAAAACCAACTCCTACTCCTCGACAATTCCTGCAATTAGGGCCCCAAATGATGAGATTTCTTCTCATAGTTCAGAGATTACGAACGCATTTGGGAAGTACTACGAAAACCTGTATAGGTCACAAGGGAGGGTCAGAGAGCAGGACATGGATACATTTTTCAGGAATATGCTAGTCCCCACCATTACAGTGGAGGACAAAGAGGGACTAGATGCGCCAATAACATTGGCCGAACTAAGGCAAGCAGTGAATGGAATGGCAAACCAAAAATCTCCGGGGCCTGACGGTCTCCCGATTGAGACCTATAAGCAGTATGGGAAAATCTTATTACCAGAACTGCTCAAAACTCTGAATTGGGCACTAAAGGCGGGGAGGTTGCCTGATTCTATGACCGAAACTACTATTATCCTGCTTTACAAAGAAGGGGGGGACCCACTAGAACCGTCGGCATATAGGCCAATATCCTTGTTATGTACGGACGCCAAGATTCTGGCAAGGGTGTTGGCATCCAGACTCAAACTCCGTACTAATACACACGGACCAAACGGGATTTATTCCCCATAGGACCACTAGCATGAACATAAGGAGGGCATACATGAATCTCCAGACCCCGACAGAGAATATGGGGTCAAGAGCCGTTGTGTCTTTAGACATAACCAAGGCCTTTGACAGCCTGGAGTGGAGTTATCTCTGGAGGGTTCTGGAAGAATTCGGCCTAGGCCCCATTTTTATAAAATGGATAAAAATACTGTATAAAGGCCCGAGCACGAGGATTAAGGTTAATAGTGAAAGCTCACAAAAAATTTGTTTAGAAAGAGAGATGAGGCAGGGGTGTCCTTTGTCCCCCCTGCTTTTCGCCCTTGCCATGGAGCCACTAGCAATTCATATCAGGTCCTGTACAGGGGTGAGGGGGTTTATAAGAAGAACAGGAGAGGAGAAGATTGCCCTCTATGCCGACGATGTCCTACTGTTTCTTGGAGACACCGAGGGCTCCCTTGGGCAGGTAATGGTTATGATGGAGAGGTTTGGTAACCTGTCAGGATTAGTGGTGAACTGGAAGAAATCGGCACTCTTGCCAATAGATATCCCTAATAATTCGTTGACACTGAGAATCCCCCAATTAAAAGTGGCTGCAACAATCTGGATATTTGGGTATAAACATGACAAAGGATCCTAATCAGTACATATAAGATAACCTAGCTCCATTACTTGTTAAATTTAAGCGCAAAATAGATATTTGGAACCGGCTGCCCCTAACAGTAGCAGGGAGAGGCAACTTAATTAAGATGATCTGGCTGCCTCAGTTACTGTATTTGTTACATAACTCACCGGTGTGGGTGAATAAAAAATGGTTTAAGAAAATTGACACACTATTTAGGGAGCTGGTATGGAGGGGGGGTAAGGCTAGGATTAGCCTCCAGAGTCTACAACTGCCAGTCAAGGAGGGAGGAATGGCACTCCCGCACCCAAGATGTTACTTTCTGGTGGCACAGCTGCAGCATATAAGAGGCGGAAGTGCAGATGGTGGGTTGTTGACTCTGCAGGCGCCACATAAGATGGTGGTGGAGGCATTAGAGGCAGACTCTCTCCCCGGTAGCGGCCCCACAATAAGGATGATAATAAAGGTCTGGAAGGCAACAAAAAGTCTAATGGGGTATGTCGGGTTTACAGAATATGCTCCTCTGTGGCATAATAGGAATCTACAGGAAGTGGTGGCCATGGGGGAGTTTAAAGAATGGGAGAGATGGGGCATAAATAGACTATCCCAGCTATATAAAGGGAACGTATTAAAATCCTTTGAGGAACTTCAAATTGAAAATGGAATCCAGAGACAAACTTTCTTTAGATACCTACAAATGAGATCGGCTCTAAACGCCCAGTTTAAGATACACCCCTTAGTGTGGAGTGAAGCAGTACTGCCTCAAAAGGTGGTTAAATCTGGGAAAATAAAGGGTTTTATATCGGAAATATATGTGCATCTGTGTAGTAAAAGTACCATAAGGCCAGAACATCTTGGTTGTAGGTAGGATGGGAGGCGGACGTTGGGAAATTAACAGATGAACAATGAAGAAAAATATTGGAGAACGGGCAGGTAGTCTCAGTATCCTCTGCACAGAGATTCTCTCACTTAATGCTGGTACATAGAGCATACTACACCCCAAAAAAACTATTTAGATTTGGATTAAGATCAGATGCTAAATGCCCTAGATGTGGTGAGGAGGGGGACCTGATACATATGGTCTGGAGATGCCCCAAGTTAGTCAGATACTGGACAGGGGTAATTGAAGCCATTAGCGGCAGGTGGGGGGTATCTTTGGAAATAGAGGTCAGATTATGTATCCTTGGATATAGAGTATGGAGATCGGAGAAGGCAGTATTAAAAACAGCGGCCTTGAGGTGTCTGTATCAAGCCCGAAAGCTGATCATGCAAAGATGGCAAACAGTCTCACCCCCGACGGTTGCGGAGTGGGCAAAAACAATAAATGAGATGGTTTGGAAGGAGAGAGCCCTATACATTAGAAGAGGGAATTAAAAAAAATTCCAAAAGATGTGGAACCCCTGGTTGATAAGCATTGGTTGTAAGGAATAACTGAAAGAATGTGGCATCCTGGATGGAGTGGGGGTGGGGGGCGGGAGGGAGGGGGGAAGGGTTAGGAGGAAGGGGTAGGGTAAAATGGATATTGTATAAATAATGACCATTTTAGGGTAATTTGGGGATAGGGCAGGTGTGTTGGTATGGAAGTACTTTATAAAAAAAACAGTATTTCAGAGAAACTAAGGATTTTTTTTAATGTACTGAGATTTATTGTGTGCAATCAACTGTTTAGTTTAGATCCATATGATAAATATACTCATACGTATATATATTATAAATAATATATATACAGATGTGCTACAAAGACGTCTGTTTTCCTAAAATAATATTTATACACTATTACATATACATTTAATAGTTAAAATGTCATCTTCAGTGGAATTCTCCAAGAGCTAATAGTCAAACAAAGAAAAAATAGCTGCTGTGAATCAATAAATGAAAACCACCTCAGGTTATATACAAATAACTAAAATAAAAGATTACAGTGCTTACTGGAAAAACAGATCAAACAAAAAACATTGATGTTTATTTAAAAAACAAAATAACACATGTATCAAACAAATGTATCTTTGTGACCACAATTGCAACATGTGACAGAAGAAAAAAAAAAGGTTTATCTATCAAAAAGTAGAACTAAAGTATATTTAAAATGAAATGCAATTTTAAATAACAAGTAAATAGTAGACATTGTATAAACAAGGTCTTAATAAAATGCTATGGTATTCATGTGTTTAATTGATTTGTTGATTTTTTTAGGGATTAAGCACTAAGGGGTGTTGTGTACCCCATACTTATTAATAAAGTGGAGTGGATATCTGGGGGCCTCCTTATTTTAAATGTTGTTTTTCATACCATACCCCTATCTAGAATAAGTAGTAGACCACATTCTTTTTTTGGGGGGGTAGGTTTATCTCTAAAAAAATCATACCATTATTATTGACTAAGACTGTGTTTCTCAACTCCAGTCCTCAGGAGCACTTCAACAGGTCATGTTTTCAGGCTTGCCATAATTTTGCACAGGTGATTCGATCAGTTTCACTGCCTTAGTAATTACCACAGCCGTTTCACCTGAGGGAAATCCTGAAAACATGACCTGCTGGGGCACCTTGAGGACTGGAGTTGAGAAACACTGATCTAAGATAAGGGCCTTGTATAGATTTTGAGCTCCCAACTCAAAATTTATACAAGGCCCTTATCTTAGATAATACTAATTGTACTTTTTTTTAGAGATTACCTGTTTTGGTATCTTTTTTTGCTTTATTTTTAAAGGACCTGTTGACTGGTATGTCCCAGATGGGGGCTGAGCACCCTTTCTTTCCCCTCCATTTCTATCCACCCTGCATGTCTGGATAAGGTTCTGGTGTATATTTGTGGACTCCATTAAAACATGTATAACAAATGCTTTTTAAAGAAAGGTGTCTGGTGCACATTTTTGAAAAGGGACTCCAGAAGGGACTTCTTCTTCAAAATCCATAGCAGACCTTTTGTCTTGAAATGCAGCCTGGCTGGCCAAAGAAGTATGGGGGAAGTAAATGTGTGGCCTTCTTCCTGAATCATACTAGGCCACATACCCACAAAATGGGGAGGGTACCTTGTCAAGGGCTTCATCCCCACAACCCTGGCCCAACAGATGTGGGGGTTTGTGGGTTGTGAGATGTGAGGGATTTATTGAAACCTGGAAGACCTTTTAAGATAAGTTCCCCAGATATCTGCCCCCTATGTACATGAATATCACTTGTTACTCATTCACATGAATAAAAATCAAACAGTAGAAAAAAAGTTCCACAATGAACAATGCCCCAACCATTTGAAAACACAAAACATGGTGACCCACACCAACAATCCTTTCCTGCTGGACTCTCACTGCAAATGACATCTTCTTGGCCAATTGCTGATTGTCAGCAAATTGACCTGTGATGCAATCTGTTGTAAATTGACCACATGTGGTCATGTCCATATCCAGTCAATGACCTCCCCCAGCAGTAGGGATGAGCTTTGAGTTCGAGCCGAACTGCGAACAATTTGGGATGTTCGCAGCAAATTCGAAAGCCGCGGAATACCCTTTAAAAGTCTATGGGAGAAATCAAAAGTGCTAATTTTAAAGGCTTATATGCATGGTGTTGTCATAAAAAATGTTTGGGGAACTGGGTCCTGCCCCAGGGGACAAGGATCAATGCAAAAAAAAGTTTTAAAAACGTCCGTTTTTTAAGGAGCAGTGATTTTAATAATGCCTAAAGTGAAACAATAAACGTGTAATATTCCTTTAAATTTCATACCTGGGGGGTGTCTATAGTATGCCTGTAAAGGGGCGCATGTTCCCCTGTCTAGAACAGTCTGACAGCAAAATGACATTTCAAAGGAAAAAAAGTCATTTAAAACTACTCCCGGCTATAATGAATTGCCGGTCCGACAATACACATAAAAGTTCATTGATAAAAATGGCATTGGAATTCCCCACAGGGGAACCCCGAACCAAAATTAAAAAAAAAATGATGTGGGGGTCACCCTAAATTCTATACCAGGCCCTTTAAGTCTGGGATGGATATTAAGGGGAACCCCGGACAAAATTTTTTAAAAAGTGGCGTGGGGTCACCCCAAAAATCCATACTAGACCCTTATCCGAGCACGCAATCTGGCAGGCCGCAGGAAAAGAGGGGGGGATGAGAGAGCAGCCCCCCCCTCCTGAACCGTACCAGGCCACATGCCCTCAACATTGGGAGGGTGCTTTGGGGTAGCCCCCCAAAACACCTTGTCCCCATGTTGATGGGGACAAGGGCCTCATCCCCACAACCCTTGTCCAGTGGTTGTAGGGGTCTGCGGGCGGGGGGCTTATCGGAATCTGGAAGCCCCCTTTAACAAGGGGACCCCCAGATCCCAGCCCTCCCCCCTGTGTGAAATGGTAAGGGGGTACAAAAGTACCCCTACCATTTCACAAAAACTGTCAAAAATGTTAAAAATGACAAGAGACAGTTTTTGACAATTCCTTGTGATCACACAACTTCGAACTCTGCATTGGCTTATCTGCGGATTTGTTTCTTCAAATTTATCTCATTTATGAACTTTGTTTTATATATTTGCATTTGTGTTTTCATCACCTATACGCTTTGTATGGTATAGCTTTTCACTAGCCATTATCACTTGTTGGTCTTTTTTATCATTATAGGTCAATCTAATGGTTTAAACACTATTTCTTGGTTAAATTAATTTATATATGCATAACCACATATTTATTCACTTTGTTACTAATCCAGCGCTGCACTACTCTTTTTGATACATTTCTCTATGTGCCCTCGTATTGGGGTTATAGTGCTTAGCTGCAGGATCTTCTTCATGTTTTTTTTTCACTCATTAACAACATTATCATTTTCTATTTAGCACCTAGTGCAAAACTTTTTCTCTTTTTTACTTCCCGCTGTGTGATGCCTCTCCTCTTCTGACGGTTCTTAAATAACGGGGGGGCAGGGCCACCCGGTGACCCCGCCCCCCTCTGACGCACGGGGACTTGACAGGGACTTCCCTGTGGCATTCCCCATGATGGCAGAGGGGAGTCACCCGTTACGTAACCCCGCCCCCTTCTGACATCACGAGGAATGCCACAGGATAGTCCCCGTCAAGTCCCCATGCGTCAGAGTGGGTGGGGTCATCGGTAGGCCCTGCCCCCCCATTATTTAAGAACCGTCAGAAGAGACGAGGCGTCACACAGTGGGAGCCTCCCTCCATGCCATCATGGATGCAGAGTGGCCCGAGGAGAAGAAGGGAAGAAGACGCCACGGAGGAAGATGCCGGACAAGAACACCGGAGGAAGAACTAGAAGAACCAGAAGAACCAGAAGAAGAAGAAGAAGATGGAGGAAGAAACCGAAGGAAGATAGAAGATAGAAGAAAGAAGAAGCATTTAAATAAAGGAATAGTCTAAAACTGTCTCTTGTCATTTTTAACATTTTTGACAGTTTTTTTGTGAAAAGGTAGGAGTACTTTTGTACCCCCTTACCATTTCACACAGGGGGAGGGCCGGGATCTGGGGGTCCCCTTGTTAAAGGGGGCTTCCAGATTCTGATAAGCCCCCCCGCCCGCAGACCCCCACAACCACCGGGCAAAGGTTGTGGGGATGAGGCCCTTGTCCCCATCAACATGGGGGCTACCCCAAAGCACCCTCCCAATGTTGAGGGCATGTGGCCTAGTACGGTTCAGGAGGGGGGGCGCTCTCCCCCCCTCTTTTCCTGTGGCCTGCCAGGTTGCGTGCTCAGATAAGGGTCTGGTATGGATTTTTGGGGAAACCCCACGCCATTTTTAAAAAAAAATTTGGCGCGGGGTTCTCCTTAAAATCTGTACCAGACCTGAAGGGTCTGGTATAGATTTTGAGGGGGACCCCACACCATTTTTTAAAAAATTTTGGCCGGGGTTCCCCCTAATATCCATACCAGACTTGAAGGGCTTGGTATGGAATTTAGGGGGACCCTCCACATCATTTATTTTAAAAAATTTTTTTTTGGGGTTCCCCTGTGGGGAATTCCCATGCAGTTTTTATCAATGAACTTTTATGTGTATTGTCAGACCGGCAATTCATTATAGCCACGAGTAGTTTTAAATGACTTTTTTTCCTTTGAAATGTCATTTTGCTGTCAGACTGTTCTAAACACTGGAAACATGCACCCCTTTACAGGCATACTATAGACACCCCCCAGGTACGAAATTTAAAGGAATATTACACTTTTATTGTTTCACTTTAAACATTATTAAAATCACTGCTCCCGAAAAA